>JBCEWB010463943.1:0-19662 GCA_039654565.1 Peronia peronii | reverse complement strand
ATCTATCTATCTATCTATCTATCTATCTATCTATCTATCTATCTATCTATCTATCTATCTTTCTATCTATCTATCTAGACACTAAATAATTTCTGAACTCTGAATCTTGCTGGATACAGATGAAAGGACTTTCAACATGATGCTTTAGAAACGTTTTATTTTCACATGTCCACACTGTCAGTATTTTACAGGTTAGAAAAGTATGACTTGCCATCATGCTCAGAACAATATCATAGTAATACACAGGAGCATAAAACGTTTTACACAGTGTCTGTCTGTTTATCTGCCTATCAGTCTGTTTACATATCATCGGTTTTTCAGTTACTTTATCTGTCTGTCTAACACTTATCTCTCTGCCTTTCTGTTGAGGAAGAAGCAAATTACGCAAGAGATCAGAATGACATATATATATATGAGTTAACAAAGTATGAGAGGGAGGAGCAAGAAAGAAAGAAAGAGAGGGCGGTGGTAATAAAGGAACGGAGATCTAGAAATAGAAAAGAGAAAGAGAGATACAAACAGTCTGGATGAGGCAAGAGAGATAGAGAAAGAGAACGGGAGAAAGAGGTTGGGGAGGGGAGGGAGGATTAGGAGGAGATCGACAAATTACAAGTGGCTCTTCACTCTTTCTTTTCTTTTTTTTTTTTTTAATCTGCTAACACAAAATAAGTCGCACAGCATAACTTTTACCTTTTATTGATTATTTGAACTGTTATTTTGTTGACAGATTGAGAGTACAATTGGAGGAGGCAAAGTTTACGTCAGTTATTTGTCACATCGAGCACTCACAACCAGTGACGGACAGGACCAGTGCTGCTCTAGAGCGAGGGCTGATACCCCATGCACGAGTTCTTGCACCACAGTCTTTCAGATCGCTCTCTCAAGCCAAGACTTCATTGGGTAAAAATCTAGAGCTTATAATAGTGACGTTGGTTGATGGAATGTCAAAATAAAGTCTGGGCGTCTCATTTATTTTTCATCCCATATCGAGTCTTACAATACGTAATTAATGACTATTCCTACCATAGTTAAATTTATATTTTAAGAAAAAAAGATGCTTTTTCGGGACCATTATCAAAAACTGCAGCCAATCATTAAGGATTAATTATAAAATACTACAAAATTAATATGCGCTGCAACTTCAAACTCTATGTAAGGAACAAGGACACACATTGTATAAGAGATCCTTTCACTATTGGACTGTATCATTATTATGCAATTCTATTTGATATAACAATCAGAGATCCTTGTCAGGTGATGAGAGAGCACAAAGCTATTTGCTACTGACAGCCTGCCTTTTTGGTCGAAAAAAAAAAAAAAAGAAACACTGTACCTCGTGGCTAGATCTAAGAAAACAACTCTACTGCAAATCTTCAGAATGTCAAAAATTGTAACAATCGACATGGATACTTCAAAAGGCAAAAATCACACCATTATTTTGTTTATCGATTTTCATTCATTGTATATTTGACTTAGGATACAAAAGGTAACATTTTAGCTATAAATCTCATTTTTTTGTCTGTTATCTATAATTGTTGTTTCGGTTTGTGCCACTGGCTGTAGTTTTGCCGTGCTTAATAATTGCTCCTATCCATCCCTCCATCTATCCCTCAATTTATCCATCCATCCATCCATCCATCTATCCATCCATCCATCCATCCATCCATTTATCTGTCTGTCTTTTTATTTGTCTCCCTATTTGTCTATAGCAAACATCAGCTACTTGGTGCCTCTATGAGTGACGAGGACATGAAAGAACAGGTCCCCTTCTTATTAGAGAAGCCAACAAACCCAGTCGTGTTTCAGCTGGACCAATGGCAGGTAACACAACAAACTGGGCTCCATATTCATGTACATGAGTGTGAATAAAACTGTCACTAATTTAGTTACTGTGTGACCTAGGGGGAAAGGCTAAAAAGGTAACAAAAGGCATAAAGAAAGAAAGAAAAAAGAAAGAAAGAAAGAAAACAAGAAAGAAAGAATAAACAAATTGTGATAGGAATCAATGATTGTTGCTTGGGTTGTATGATTTGGTAGAAACAAGACTGAAAGTTGTTTTATATAACGTAAGTTCATAGATATATTTTAGCAAACGGTCTTTTTGACATTTCTGTGTATACGAGTGATTCAATCCTATACGACTGCATGTATATCTATGAAATATAATATGAAAATCTACTTTGTGTTCTTATCTTATCAGGAAGAGTTTGCCATAGCAGTCAAAGTGTTGACGATAGACAGCTTGACCGAACAGATCACTGATGATATCGACCAGCGATTGACTGATGACATATCGATCAATATCCAGGCGCCCTATCCTTCCCCATTCTGGTATCACAGTGTAAACATCACTAGTGCTCGCATAGAGTGAGTAATGTGTGTACATGTCACTCTAAGGGCGTGTGACGATACATATTATTTATATTCATATTTGCTTACATGTAGTCTTTGCTGTCGCATACATTACAATGGTGTGCAGGCATGCAATCAGTTAGTACACCAAATACGACCAGAAAAGAAAGAGAACAAATGCATGCTATAAATTAGTCCACCAAATACGATCAGGAAAAAAACAGAAAAAACAAACAAACAAACCAAAAAAACGAGCATTTTTCTGTCAATAAACTCTTCTGCGTCGCTGGCTGAAGACATCTTTTAATTTAACTTCTCATATTTTAATAGAGTCAACAAAGACAGCAGTGTCCATACGTATATGAAACAAAGTAATAGACTGAGGATCGATGTAAACTAATGTCGTCCAACACAATCATAAGTTTAAAGTAGCAAAGAAGATCCCATGAGAGGGCGTTTGAGTATTACATTTCATTGGATTGCTAAATTTGGTTTAACATTTCACCACCAGCAGTTCTTATAACATAATGATAGGATTTGCAATATTTATTGGTGATACTAATCTTATTAAAACTTCCGACCAAGAACAAACCGATTCATCTTGCCCATACATTCAGATCGGTCTTGGTGTCGTTTCAAGTACCGTGTTTGCTAAACCATTTCATCTTCCATAAAAGCTTAATATGGTAATCTATGAAACAGCTTGATATGTAGCCTCAGACAGACTTAGCCTGTCGTCAATGTGCGAAAACTGCCCTCTTCTGACAGAACATCGCGTAGGAATACCTGGGTCAAATTGCGTTTTTGTGAGATTTTAGTTTCCAATGTCAGGAGATGTATGTTTTGTGCTTGGTTCCATGTCCGCATCTTGAAAAATGAGGATTTTATTATTATTATTTTTTTTTTCATATACGATTTGCTATTCACCCAGTAACAAATTGAAACGGTTTTTTAACTCTCCTGCAAATTTTGATTTTCTGCATATGCGATGTTTTGTCAAAAGGGTGCAGAACAGTCGGAAGATAAAATGCATAGTACATCCTGTTTGTGGTGAGAACTGCATTAGCCGAACTGGCTAAACCCGGGGAAAGTGGCGGACCAGAGAGTCAAACTTCCGGGAGACACGCCCTCCCACCTAAACATCCGACACTGGCTTTATGGCCAGCCATCAACATAAGACCAAACTGCGTGATGCTGTGGGCCTGGAGTCCGCGGGGAGTGGCCGGGGGAGGGGGGGGGGGAGAGGAGAAAGGTGGGGGGAGGGGAGGGGAATGGGCAGATGCAGTGACATGTGGTAGAATTTTCTTTTTTGCCGTGAAATTGGAAAATGACTTTGACGGATTTTGACAATTTCTATATCAAGGACTAGAGATCAGTAGACCCGGATTTACAAAAGTTGATAATGCGAGAACGGATGCAAGTTTCGGTAGACTTTCCTCCGGCAAGAGAAGAGAGAAAGAAAAGTAAAGGGGTATTAAACGTAAATATGTAGATATAAATGTTGGTGGTGGATGGCGTGTGAGTGGTGTGAAAAGGGGAAAGGGGAAGATAAGTGAATACAGGTGACGGGAAACTGGCTGAAGTGAGAATGATTTAGATATAACAATAGCAGTCGTTTTCCATTAAGACCTGTCTTCATTAATTTTCCTCAGATTACAGTTCGGCGTCCGTTACGAATGTGACCCTGAATTTGTGGGTATGGATTGCACTATCGATTGTTTGATGTTGCCATGGTTACCAGAATGCTATGGCTGGCAACAGCAGTTGGAACAGTTTGACCCGGTTGAAACACAAACGTTTCACTATTTTGGTTTGCACTTTGTTTGTTTTTTATTATTAAATTGTGAGAGCAAAATGCGAACAAAGGAGGTACAATTATGATCACCACTTATCTTGCACTTATTTTACGAAAAATGTCTTAAAATTGAGACGACTGTCCACCGGCAACTAATCAAACACATCAAAAAAGTTGAAAAACAATATGAAGAACTTAATATTGAAACAATATAGTAAACTGGTTTCGTGGCCAAATTTTCGAGCCCGGTTGGCTCTAATCTTACACTTATGAACAAGGTCAAGACAAACATTCTTTCAAGAAAACACGATTTTTGTTTTTAATTTATGTCATGAACAATGATTAAATATTTACTTTCTTCCGCATCTAATTTTTCAGACGCTTCGTAACTTCGTTTGAAAATAAACATAAATTATGAACATCTTATTGATGATGTCCATAAAAGAAAACTATGTACATTAACTGGAATAATCAGTCGGTTACAGTGTTTTTTTTTTATCTAAACAGCACCCTTTGGTTAATGTGTGAACTGTTTATTTATTATTTACACAGGAAGTCCTATAGCCCGATGTTCCAGAGAATGCCAGAACACCACCTCAGCGACAAGTACACCGACCTCAATCACACAGAGCACCACGTCATATGAGTCCTCTGAAGTAACGACAACAAAATCAACAGCGAGAACAGCCAGCAGTGTTATCACTTCTACTGAATCTATCACCGGCGCTAGCTTTAGTTGTTCCGACGGACACTATCCCTCTACTGATGAGTCTCATCCAGTGACAAAAGTCCATCATAGCTCTCCCACGGATATCTCATCTACGTCAATTTATCCCGCGAAATCCTCGATGTACTTTCATGCTAGCACAATCCTGACATCGTCTCAGCAAGTATCAGATGCTACTCAAACCCAGCCTCTGTCGGTCACTTTAACACTGTCAAAGAGCTCGCTTCAATATAGCTCATTGCTTTCCCAATCCCTTGATCTGTCTAGCTCCGAAACTGTTTCGTCAACGACAGATATTGCATCTTCAAACTTGAACTCCAGAATATCGCCTAGCTCTGCAAATCTAGTGAGTCCAACAGACCTGATCACATCGTCATCAGTATTGTCAGTAATGACAGACACCCCGGTTGAACCTGCTTTGACACAATCTGTTCATTTCACTTCTACTGAAATGATGGACACATCATCTATAGCTAGTACATTAGAACTGCCAACACCACATATTTTCTCCACATCAATGGGATCAGGAACAACAGTGCCACTATTATCAGAAATGTCTTTAGCTACACCAACTTTGTTTTCATCTACACCCACTTTAGCCGGATCAACAGAAACGTCACTACAAACAACGACTATTGTCTCACAGATCGAAATTACTACAACTGTCAAAATGACAGCAACATCCCAGGATTTCTATCCCACATCCACATTAGATGCATCAATTAGCCCTCAAATCACCATCACCCCAACCTCCACGACCAGTCCTACCGACACATCTACGCGTACCTTGCCCACCAAATTTTCCCTGGTAGACCCAGCGACAACCACTCTCTCTAAAGCCGGTGGAGATCCTCCAATTACCACAACTTTGCCTGAGACATCAGACTCTGAGGACTCCACAGAGATCTGGGTCATCGTTGTGGGTGCCTTACTGGGCGGTATCGTAGTGGTCCTACTTCTGGGCTACATCATATACCGGACCAGGCGAACGTGAGTAGCTCTTGTTATCATTCGCCACCTTCAATGCGTATCTTTCAACCCCGAGTTAGCCTTGTCTCTCTGTACTTTATGGTTTCATCATTATATTACCAATAAGAAGAAAGGCACCTAGGTTATTGCTTGATTTCAATGGAAAGTAACTAGGACATTGTGAATTTGGACCTTGTGGATTACAGAATTCCTCTGGAGCTAACAGGGAAGACGTGGTGTTGCAATCACAAGAACTGACGTTACTACATGTACATGTATTTGGAAAAGGGATACACATAGCTGCGCCATGGACTCATAGTCATAGTGACCTATCTCTGCTAAATATTGCCACTCGTCTCCCCTCCCACCACATGAACTGGTAATAATAATAATAATATTGATGATGAAGACGATGAAGAAACAATAGGGTTCGACAATTTAATCAGTAGCATCACTTTATTCAATTCTAACATATCAAGTTCTATAGTCAAATAGTAATAAGAATAAATAATAATAATAATGTTGATAATGAAGACGCTGAAGAACACACATTTTTGTCCAGTACCATCACGTCTTTCAATTTTAACATATGGAATTCTACAAATTTGATTTTCTATAAAATAATAGTGAAGACTTTAATGACTTTAAATGTAACACTAACAGAAATGATGATAATACCGGAACTAAAAATCAAACAATGACAGTACTAGGATTCGCGGTATTTATGACAGTCGTCTCTGACACTTTGCCATTTTGTTTCACGTCGCTTCTGGTAACAGTTTTCAGGAAGGGACTATATCAACGATCACAGTTCCTCCGTTCTAAATAATCTAAAAATTGGTGAGCTCAGATTGATAGTCAGCAGTTTCTTTCGCATGCATGATTTTCTAGAGTTGCACAAGAAGACTCCTAAATTAATAGTTGTACGAGCCATAAAAACTGGAACACAAAATAGTGGAGCACGAGTGACTTAAACACAGCTCAGTTGGACAGGACAGCTGACGTATTCAAGAAATATGGGGAAACTTTTGTTTATTATCTTATCCTATTTAGTGGAATGTGTTGGATGGATATTAGTCATTTGTCAGTTGGTCAGCATCTTTGCTCCTTTTGTTTTAAATATTGGAACAGAGTGGACTATTTAACGATTTTGCACCTCAGATAACTTGGTGAGATCCCAGTCTCCAGCTCAAGGTCAGATGTACTAACTGGCACATATCTCGGTGCCCCTGTTGTTTATCAATCAAAATTTCACTTTGCCTACGACGACAGGCGCTATGCCAGATTCCTAGACTTAGATAGCCAGAGCATTTAAATTCTTGGGTTGCTATCAACCCTTCACTCCATCCACGTTCACAGGCTGTCCCCGGTGGGGTTAATTACTCTCGGAGATAACCTTGTTTTAGGACGCGAATTGCCTGTTGCGCCAATGAAATTTAACTTTTCCCAGTTATTACGTAGATGAATTAGAGGCATACGGCGCTGTTAATAAACCAAAATGGGATAGTGTAAGGAGAAACAGGGTGTATCTACATTTTAGCTTGTTGGTTATTCAAAATAGAGCATAACTGCATCTAAATATTTGTTTGTTATTTTTTCCCCATTTTTTTCCCAATCCGGAGAAAACTTCCCAATGAGTAAACCACGATAACGACAGCACAAACGATATAGACTACATCTATTACAGGAAACGGGCCAAAACAGAGGGTACCAAAATCAGAGTTTGCTATTATTTGACAAACTAATAGACGTCTAGAGATACCGAATGAGTTTAGGATGACAACGTTTATTATTTTACTTCATCTGTGTCATGAGGTATGTAGAAGCCAAGGCATTACATAAAACCCGAACTGTTAAGATGCCCACTTAGGCCAAACCGTGGCAATATTTAACACCGAGCAAGCCCGAGTTATGAAGACTGATGGGAGGATCCTGTGTTTGAACAATTGTGAGTACTGAACACACCTGGATCACGCCGAGAGCATGCAGGCGTAGTTAAAACTTTTTTTCTCTCTCTCTAATTTTTGGGCGAGGCGTATGTGATTTTGTAAATTTCTGGATTCACAAGCCGCATTCACAGCATGCATTTATATATTTATACAGCGCGTTAAATACGGACATATGACGTCTGACAAAGAAAAACTCCTTGCTCTATTCCCGAGCTATGACAAAGGAAAGACCTGAAGTGAAAGAACCTACATGTACAAGTTCACATGGGCGGTTATTTCTCTCCCTAGTACTCCCCTCCTATTCATGTTGCTACATTAAACCAGAGGCGTGTCCGTACCAGCCGGGCAAACTTTTGTCAGAGCACACACTCACCACACACTGAGTTTTTAGCTGTGACAATTGCGGCTTCTGATGTGGGCTTAACTCGAATATGGCGGCTTGTATCAATAGGCGAGTTGGAGTTTGATGGTCGATGATTGGATGATGTCTGGGAATTCTGCCCTTGACTTTATTTAACAAACTTTGACACACCTGTGTGCAATCCGCCAGTAAACATTAGACAGAATAGTAAACTTTAAAAATTCGACGTTAAGAATCAAACAGTTAATTTAGCAAACAATTCCATATTCCCAGACTCAATGTCGATCAGTGGATTTCAGTCATTAGTAATTAAGATTGTTTCGTGGCACATATTCACTTTTTTCTCATACCTTTGAGTGTGAATGGTTCACTTTTGATTGTTAATTCACCTTAGATAGTAACGTTTCGGCTTTTGTCCCACATAAAAACCTTGACAATAATCATCTTGGGTCCTTCTTTTTAACTGGGCTATGTAACTTTTCAAATACAGTTTGAACCAGCATATAGTGAGAATAATTGTTTATAATAATATAATAGACAGAACACAACAAAAAAGAGTGACAAATTTAACTGTAATCAGCACAAAAAGAATGTTTCTTCAATAGAAGCACATTGAACATAGTGTGAAAATTAGCTATTAATCCATTTTTTCCCCTTAGAAATGTATAAGTTACCTCTCAATTCTCTGTACATATTTTAACTTTCTGATGCATCAATTTGATCTATACTCCTAAGGCAACTCGCCTCAAAAGTTCCGATTTGTCATTCACGGCTATTATACCTTCTTCTGTCTCGTCACACAGGTCCGTTCAGAAGAGACAGGAGATCTATACGGTGACACCTCAGATGATCAGCGCGATAGAAGAGAATGGCACAGCGGGTCGCAGCGATGTTCCCATGACGACTTCACTCTTGTGAAGAATCCACAACCAACTGAATAGTACATTGACTATGTACATCCCATTGTTGCAGCTAAGGATTGCATTTGGGGCAAGCTATGTTAAGCCCACCAGTTACTTCTTCACTGTCATCTTCACGGTGGTAACACCGTGATGTTGACATTATTATGGATATTATGGTGAAAACCGATGGAATTTGGCCACAACTCTAAGACATCGCTGTATCAAAGAAACGAGAACTAAAGACACTCTTTTGAAGTGAACCATTCAAACTTAAATAGTGAATTTTGAGTTGATGGTGGCCGTTGTGATTTTATTGTGTTATAGACTAAGGGCTCCGAAGGACGAGAATGATTGGAGACTGGCTAAAGTTGACTTCGTGGGCTGCTTATCTTATGTCTTTGTGACAGGTCGTTGTTTCTCGATGCGACTTTGACAAGGAGAGGAGATTTACAATAAAATGACTTGAACAAGATCATCAAAGATCTTCCACACAAGTGCACATGATATCACCAGCATCTCTCTTTGCCATTTGGCTTCCATGTTATATAATAATATAGAGTTTGTGACTACTGATATTCATTACATAGATGTAAACCTCTAGCTTTTTAAAAAAAAACTTTACTATAAGATATTGGTCTTGCAAAGAGCGATGGGGAAAGGGAGGGGGAGGGGGGGGGGAGAGTTCAATAGAATTTAAAATCTCCAGCAAAATTCTTTTTACGAACAGATTTCATGCCACTGACAGAAAAATAGTCACAAAATTTGAGCAGGTGAAAAAAGACTATTTTCTCACACCCATCTTTTGCTTCTCATTGTAATTATCGACTATATCATTATTCCACCGAAAAAAAAAAAACAAAACAAAAAAATCATCAACCATCAAATATATTTTTGTGTTCAACTACTTAATCTAGATATACGTGTGTTTTTAAAAATAGTTTTTTTTATTATTATTATTATTATTTGTTAATGTCATTCGTGTTTTAATCACATAAGCCTTACTAAACGATGTATAAGTAATTCATAGATATGGTCAACTTTTTCATTTCCAGTCAGCCCAAGACATTTTTTGTTCTACTGTCATTGATTTCATTGACTGTCATCTCATTCTTTTACCCCCCTTTGTTAATCAAATTCTAGCTCACACCTGTTTCCTAACTTTCTCGAAGTGCTTCTGCAGTGCCACATTATCCTGGTCTGTGCCTACATCTGTATTAATGAGCTACATTTCACATAATACGTTACCATGGCCAAGTAATCCGAATCTTGAACTGGACAGTTCATTACGGGCGAGCAATGATAAGAGAAAACATCTGACTTCACGAAAGAGAAAGGAAGACAGTGTTTAAAAAAACTTACATACGGACAGAAATTGAACATAATCTCACCTCGTTTGCGTTACGAATTTATTAAGAAGAAGCAAGTCTGCATGTCAAAGCATAGTTTACTTACGTTTACTGAACACCTGTTATATATAAATTTATATTAAAACTGATATTAATAGTCTAGTATCCAAATCAAAAGCAATATATTCTGATATGCTGTTGTCTAATTGTTGTTCAATTCATTATACACCTATGTCATGGTCTTTCATAATAATGTTGTTATTAATCCTTCTTAATAATGCTATTATTTATCCTTCATGATCAGTGTCTTACAATCACATTATTGGGCACCTATGCTCACTGTCAATCTGCAACTTTGATCATTCTTTGAAAAAACAAATAAACAAGCAAGCAAACAAAACAGCGATAAATTATAAAAATATAATAACTGCGTGGCCCTGCCTTTATTTCTCAGCCCCAAATGTGCCTTCATGAAGGCAAATATTATTTAAATCCTATACCTCTTTCAGCAGCTGTCACAGAATATGATGGCTTAAACTGCAAGAATGTGTCCGTCCTATTATCACTAGTAGAGAACCCACGGCTTTCGTGGGAGGCTATTTAAATAATAGATCAAACCGATACTGCCCTGCGACTGAAAGTGTGTGGCAAGCGTGGGCACCTCAATGTTGGTATTTTGGATGACTGAACTGAGTGTCACTCAAAGAAAACGTGTTTGGTGTTTTGAATGCGTCATTCTGTCTAGCGGACAATTCGGATCAAACACTCTCGCGGGTTTACTATTTAATTATTATCGCCTTTTTAGAATAACATAGAAAATAGTAAGCTTTTTTCGGCTTTATGTAAATAGAAAAACAGATCTTGTATGCCAAATTTCATATGGATACATTCAACAGTTTATGAGTCCATAAGCCTTTCATGGGTTTTGTTGCAGATTTATAGTATAGATATATTAGTACTATTCACAGTTTGTTGATCTATGCTATCAAAAGCAATGTTGTATACTTGTTATTGTTGACAGATAACTCTTTCCAGATCATTAAAAGTTTCATGTAAATACATGCATCATATTATTATGTGTTGTCTGATTTCATTTTCTGTAAGGTTTTCACAAAATGTAGACGGCTTTTTTTCTGAAAAGAAGAAAGTGTTGAGTCTTGTGAAAAAAAAAAAAAAAGAAAGCATACTGCTTCAAAAAATAACAGAGAGTGAGAGCAGACAAAAAGTTAAGAGTGAGAGAGAGAGAAAAGAAAAAAGAAAGAGAGATAAAGAAAGGGAGAGAGAAAGTGAAATAGTGAGAAAAAAAGAGATAGAAAGAGAAAGAAGGAAAGAGAGAGGAGAAAGAGAAACAGGGTGTGGGTGGGGAGGTGAAGACAGGGATGGAAAAGGAAAGACGAGCGAAAATGAGATAAATATAACAATTCATGGACAAGAGACGACAGACTTACACAAGCAAGAGAGAAGGAGACAGAAAATGGTATGAAATGAAGATAAGGAAGAGGGAAGGAGTGGGAGAAAGAAGAGGCAAAAAGAAGTCTGTCAACACTGTGGATAATGTCCTTCAGGAAGTAGCATTTCTCTTTTTATTTGTCTGCTATCTGCAGACAGACATTCTGTATGTAAGAGTAAGGTCACTCCTCATCACGATTCTAATGTGTGAAATGATTAGTCTGTTGAAGACCGCAGCAGTAGTAATTATTTCAAGGTCACTGCGCTGGAGTTTGTGCAGATGTCAGGGAACTCCCGAAGCTTACAGAGAGTTCCGGACGTAGGAAGGACTGCAGGAATGTGTCTGACAATGTGGCAGGCTGACGTTGAGCTGGTGAAAACGAAAGTTGTGTACACCGTTAATGTTCACCAACTTAGCGGAACAAACTCTGCCATGTCTTCTCACTCTCCTGTGAAATGGATTCGATTTCGGTAATCGGATCACCATTTTGTGAGTGTTGCCTGTTATTATACTAGTATTTATTTCAGACAACATGCATGGTCCGATATCTTATCTTTACTGATATTTACAGTATCAGTAAAGAGTAAATCATGCTTTTACTGTAGGCAATTGTTTCTTGAGAAAAAAGTCTATATCAACTTTCTTTGTGACAGACCAAAATACTCTGAAGTAATTTCTCTTTATTTTCTTGTCTTTCCATGCTATTTGATCCTTTGGTGTCGTCTTGAACTCTATATGCATTGTTGGAGCTAAGTTACAATGTGATTGAACAGTGTAGATACAGTTAAATTACTACCAAACTGTACCGGTAAAAAAAAAACAAAAAAACATAAATAACCACTTTTCCACTAAGTACGTTAACAGTCCGGATACATATAGTGACAGAACTGATAAAATTGCCCACAAAACAAAATTTGCAACGGGGTGATACTGAGCCCAGATCTCCGAGTCCTGTTTAAAACACACACACACACAGACACACACACACACGCACGAACGCACGCACGCACGCACGCACGCACGCACACGAGAGAGGCCGGCGGGCGAAATTCTAGCGGCATACCACAAGCGCTGAGGCAAGAGGAACAAGGAAGAGTTTCACTGTGTCGTGACATTGGTGGTTGGAACTGAAGTAATTCTGTGTCAACCTTGGCTACCTGAAGGTCGCATTTGTCCATCATCTCCTCAAGGAAAGAATCTCCTCGTCCTTTGCCACTAGCCTTCCTAACTGACCTCTGTCTTCTCTTCTGTTCCTGACTTTGAGCACTGGCATAGTACGGGAGCTTTCCTTTTGAGATGCTGGTGACATAGCATACAGCAGGGAAAGAATTCTGAAATCTAATGGAAACTTTACAACAATGCTATCCTAAATTCTGGATTCTTTTTGAAAATCTATGAATAATGAAATTTGGATTATGGACATGCCCCAATTCCCGAAAATAACCGTATTATACAAATTTTCAAAATCATCAATCTTTATAATCGAAGCTGGATGCTGACAAGCAGAGGAAGAGTTATTTAATTATCACAAGACATCTTGAGCGAGATTCCTGTAGATCTGCTTGCACAGGCTCTTGCAACCTGTTCATAAATTTCAGTTGCTATAATATATGGGTGAAATGGACGTTGTGATTATATGAGATTACCTCTTCACAGAAAAAAAGCAAAGACAATATCTACATACAATGGCATAAATTTAAAAAAAATATTCGGGCTCATATGAAGCCGTATTCCTCAGGCAAATAATACGACGACTAAAGAATACTTTGTCAGAGAGCAACAGCAAACAAGAGACTTTGCATTGATTCATTTTGTTATTGATCAACATTGTATAAAATCATGATATGTATACAAATACAAAGCAACTAGATCTGCAGGAACATTAACAAAAAAAAGAGACTAACAAAATCTAGATGAGATCTGATTTATAGTATATCTTGAATATATTAAGATATGTTTTTAAATTCTTTATACAGAATCAATCCTATTGACGCATGAAACATGAAACAAAGAAAAATGCATTGTAAATGAATTGTATTTTTTGTTTGTTGTTTGTGTTTTGTTTCTTTGTTTGTACTTTTTTTTAAAAATGTCCTTCATTGCTTTCTTTGCTCCCATTCTGTTGCGTAGCGGGCAAGAAGAAGGGATTGGATAACATAAGATAAGATTAATATGATATGATAAAATGTATTCGTCCTAAAAGAGGACGTTCATTAGTTTATAGTCTAGGAAATAAAATTGAGTGATACATACATACTCATGCACACACGATGACTTGAAACATACTGAGATATCATACGGTAGCATCAAGAAAGAAATGAATCTCTAGTTCGCGTTTATAGTAATAGTTCACTTCGTCGAATTACATTCAATTGGATAGGATACTGGATACAAAAAGAAAGAAAGAAAGAAAGAAAAGAAGAAAGAGCTTTGAAAACCTACAGTGAGGAAGAAAGAGGGAAACTATCAATCAAAAAGCATCAAAGCCTTTAGTCACGATTTAATATATTCTTCCTCTGGGCGACCATGTAAGAACATAACTAAAAATGCTCACTCAAATGATCTTCATCTGGAACATTCACTGTAGCACATTCGTGTTGAATCAAAGAGTCAACTAACTCAATGAAATGCTTCTGTCTGTTTTGTAAGAACTGAAAATTCTAGGGGGAGCTGCAAATACCACAGAGAAAAAAAAAAACCCGCAAACTGTACTCCAGATAGCTATCTTTCTACCCTTCTATTCACCCAGTTTTCACACTGTGTGAAAAATTGATTCACACGTTCTTTGTCTTGCATATAACCAAAATAAGATTTATGTTTTGCACAAACTGGCCTATAAACTTCACTCTCAAAATTAAATAGAAAGTCTACTTTTTCCAGAGGGTGTTTCAATAAACAGGATCTACAAAGAAAGAAGAAATAACAGAGAATAAGTAGAAATAGAGAGAAAGGACATTTCTGTTCACAAATGTTCATTCTGTTCTGGAAGACTAGAAAATCAGTTGGGAAATTGGTCCAATATCATGTGGGCGCTTGCATTGTATTTTTCGATGTGATTTTCACCGGCGACACGATATTTTCCTTTCTGAGACGCAGTTATGTCCTCTTATGCTCAAGAAAAAACAACAGAAGATTTTGTGTGCTTAAACTTAATAAAGGTCAGAGATTGGAGACGAGCAGAAAACCACAAATGGCAGGGCCACATTTTTTTTCATAGCGTTTAGGCGGATCCCGCATTGGTATGCAAATATTTGTCTGCATATTATTCTGTTGAAATATTCTGGTATTTTGTCTTCCTTTTATACAGCTTCCATCCCAAAGGAACCAAATTGTCTCTGCCAGGCATCAGTAGAAAGACATTCTGGGACTATTTTATGAGGCGCTATGGACAGCCAGGCTGTGACTGGGTCAATAGTGGGCAACAAATATGGAGTGGTCAAATGGTCGACTGGTGTATGGTGACAGTTAAGTGTTTGATCTTCCACAAAGCACACGAACTTCACGTGTTTTCTTCTTTAATCATTCGAAGAAAAAAAAATGAATGTCAAAGACCTGAACACCCTTTGTTCATACATTTATGATCAACAGCTTGAGATGGTCCGTTCTTTTGCTTGAATTTTTTTATGGAGCTGATTGATTTGTTAAAATTGTAACGAGAACAAAGAGCTATGGCACACAGTAGGCAATCACAGTGTATCTTGCTACTTAAATGCTCATCCAATGTGGCCGTAATCATGTTTGATGCGCTATTGAATAAAAATCCAATACCCAAATGGTTTTGCATTTAATATCGATATAAAGGATTGCAGTCATTGTAATTGTTCATGCAGTTCCGAATACTGCATGTTCACCTTTGTCCGACTGAAATCCAGGCACCTCATTTATTCAATTCTCAGGAGATATGTAGACTGGCAGGGTGTATACCAGTAGATTGATATGAGGTCAGTCTAGATTACATTTATAATGCATTTCCAAATCGTTGCTCCTGCGACTCTTCATACATTTTTTTTCACACTGATAATCGGCGTGTCACACACAAGAGAAACACACAAGACAAACTCCTTGTCTGAGCTCGCTAAATACATCATTTTTTCTCGCTCTCTTTTTTCAGTGCTCCAACCATATCATATTTTTTTCCTGTGTTCCTCGTCTTCCTCCTCCAAGATTCTTGAGCAGCAGAGCAGTCTCTGCTATGTCAACCAGCAAACAGAGTGAGAGTGCTAGAGACAAACACTGCCCAGTGGATCGCCTCTGCTCACATACCAGCCACGTTTAATCATTTGGGGTTAGCGGGGTTTAAAATTATTATTCCCCTAGCGTCTGTGAGTTTAGGGATGGTGGTTCGTCCAACCAGATCCGATTTTCAGTATGCAGACTCGACAGGTCAGGAAACGTTTGAGATTTTTGCCAGAAGCTTGGGCTCCTTGAGGTCACCGTGGTGAAGGTCGACCTGGGCGAGGAACTCCATATTGACACAATGGCATGCCGAGCGCTGATTGGCTGTGAGTGGAGTTCACCGGGTTGTTGATGTCATCTGGAACTTCAGACTTTGCACTGCCTAACGGTGTCTGTCTAATGGTCGGATTTCTTTCCTTATTTTCTTCCCATCATCCCACGTCAAACGGAGTGAGCGAGGTGTGGCTGATGGCCGACGATTATCGGCCCACTATAAGAGTTCATTGTCATTTGGTCTGGTATCAGTTGTCAGTGTGATCACGGGACACAAAGGATCACTCAGTCCTATGATCTTCACCAGGAGTGGTCATCTCTAGTATCAGGGATTATAACTGAGGAGTGATTTGATTCAATGAAGTTTCATTCTCTTTGACTGTGGTCTTTGTGCTGGGAGTTCGGATTCATATGTTGTGGAATTAACATCTGACTGGAAACAACTGACTGCAGGTTCCAAACCAGCTCAAGACAAAAGTGATCATTGTGACAAAGAAGCAGATTTCCAGAATACAGCTACTGTTTCTAGCAACAAACCATTTGCTTTGTTACATGGTGATTTGACGTTGTGACATCCTTGGGCTTTAGTGGAGATTTACATGATGAACAAGTTTTAACTGCTGAGTGTGGAGCCAATGCATGCCAGTAGTGACATCCAGTGGCGGAGATCTGGGTCAGTGCAAAAAAAGAGATGACACCATACAGCCTGCTTTTTGTCTGCTCTCTCGTCCTAAGTATTACGGTAAGTCACAATTGTTATAAACCATCATCTTAATTGAAAGTGGAAATGCTTATGGTATTAGTCGATTTTTCTTCTTCTTTTATATTATGCTTCCTGCCATAGCTTTAAAGTTAGATCTATGCTGCTATTCCTTCAGTGCTCCAGAAAAAGAACTAAATACAAATAAAAATACGTCTTGTCCAGTGACATGGATACGCAATTCCAGTTTTCTCAAAATTTGAATCCATTCCAATCACTCTATACTATTTCATTTCTACACCCCAAATAATTTTGCCACGTGAAACTAATGAAAGGGATAGAAAGTCAAAAAAGAAAAAACATCGATCATCAAAAAAAAAAAAGAGATCATTTACAACAATAAGCTTACCGTTAACCCTCGAAATATCCGACTCGTGGAACGTGAGAGATTTTTGGAGTAGAACTGCTGCAATAACAGTTATGCTCTACTCAACGGTGAATAGTTCACATGGCAGTTCTATTGTTATTCAGCTTGCAATGATCAAAGTAACTGACTGGTTTCGAGAGATTAGAGACAGTACGGTGTCTTGACAGAAGCGTGACACTTACAGAAAAAAAAATATACAAAACGTTATTGTTCATAATCATGCTATCTCCTTTTTCCAATGTGCAGTAAAAATCGTATAAATACTTCGTGTTTTCTGCTTCTTCCGACAGCTCAAATAATAGCCAGTGCCTAACAACGGCGAATACAAATAGCGCAATTAATTGTCCTCAAATTGGTCAGAGAATGCAATGCAATGTTTCTGACTTCTGATGCAGATATTCAGCTTAGCAAACAGGGAGAGATGAAAGTCAATTTGTCATGTTTACCGCCTAGGAGACAATAGCTTTCCTTTGTGTTGTGAAAGCGGCTGGGTGTAACGTTGTTATATAAGAGCTGTGAATCAGATCACAATAATGTCATTTAAATGCTGATTTGACCTGATTCATTTTTACTGTACTCCACGATAACTAATCCTTCACCTTAATGATCAGTGATAAGATATAATGATCCGCTATTGTACAATGATCTCCGTTGGAATTGCCTAGATGTGCCGTTGTACATGCACCGGTATATATCTCATCTGATCCGAACAGCCCTTTTTTTTTTGTTTTTCGAAAATCTTCTTTCTCTTTCATTTGCCTTGAAATGCCATGCAGTTTCCAGGAAGGGGGTTTGCAATATCAAGTTGATAGATCTAGCTCTACCACCCTTACCAGACCATTAATCTTTAAATTAATATGGATACAAAACCATATTTAGTACGTCTTTTCGGGCATATCTCCGCATAAAATACTATTCATCTAGGTTTATGTTATTCAGTAATCTCATGAGAAGTTGCTACTTTTCTAGGAGGATATTTCTCAACTTACAAGATATCCAGGAGGCTTAATACTACTACCACACCACCATCAACATGACGACAACAAAAACAAAACAACAACAACAATAATAACAACTAGAATAAAACAACAACAACAAAAACAACATCAACAACAACAAAAGCAAAAACAACAACATCAACAGCTAGAATAAAACAACAATATTTTTTCCACATTTTGAGAAAAAACAAGCCAGGCATTACAATTTCATTAGCATTTCCATTTTGTTGTCCATTTCCGGAATGTTCACGGGAAAAAGAAAACCCCGAAATGATACCTTTTATTGAAAACGCCCCAATGTATTATTTGCACAGTTTGCAATCACAATGGTGTCATTTTTGTATATTTCCGGAAGTTGTCAGTTCAGGTCAAGAAGATAGTATGGCAGAGGCGATTAAGATCATATGGGCTCTTTCTACGAACCTTTTTCATGGTAAATAGACATGTTTCTTTTATCTCCCAAAACTGTATCATCACAAATGACAGAACCAATGAGCCTCAGTAAAATACTTTGACAAAACGACTTTTTCATCACGGTTTAATTCTACTCTCCACCTATACCAGTATGTCTTTCAACAGTAATAAAGACAACCAATTACATCTCTTCAATCTCTTTATGTATTTATTCTTCTGTGTCTGAAAGGACAGATCGCAAAACAATATCTTCATTGTCTCCAAACAAAAGTGCTCCAAGAAAAGGCGTTTTGTAAAATATTAATCCTTCAACTGATGTTCAGTAACCACCGTAATGTGTTAATGAATGATCACTAAGGAGCATCATAGTCTCGATTGTGTCTGGGCCTTGCTAAATCCAGTCAACGCAAACATAACGCGATGAGTTGAGATAGGCTTTATTTCCTAGCTTCCCCAAGGTATAGAAGGGATAGCTGTCAGTAAACTACCAACTACAATACAAATGGGACACCAAAAGCTATGCTCTATATCGTGTTAGCAATCTCAACGATAGAATTTTGTAAACGCAACGTAATGCAGGTGGAGAACTTTTGTAACCGACTGATGATACAACAGTGACGCAAACAAAAACCTCCCTCTCCCTGTCTCCTTGTTTCCTTTTATTTATTTTCTGATGTTGTCAAAATGTTGCCTGTAAGGGCAGATAAAAAGATTAAGATAGATAGATGATGATGTTCATAACAAAAAAAAAGATAGATAGATAGATAGATAGATAGATAGATAGATAGATAGATAGATAGATAGATAGATAGATAGATAGATA
>JBCEWB010463832.1:0-19662 GCA_039654565.1 Peronia peronii | reverse complement strand
GGGGGCCATAAAGGGAAAGAATCCTGGAAGAAAAGAAACAGTGCCTCATTAGTCATTCGAGAATTGACACCCCCCCCCCCCCCCAAACCCCTGTTAAAAACTGGAAGACGAACTCTCTTTAAACGAACCCATTAGGTAGGTCCCGGCAAATTCGATTTAAGCGGACTCGACTGTATATTGGGAAAGCCAGTCAATGAAGTCACTGGCAGTTTAACATGTCATGTAAGTAAGTGTGTGCCGCTGACTGCCATTGTAAGAAATGTAAATGTAGGTTCAAGATGAATGTCTGTGAGCAGAATGAGCTGTTTTTATTTATTATTTCACTGATTCATATACGCTAGTATTCTCGTTCCCTAGCCTGTTGCACAGGGGCAAAAAAATGTCTCATGGCCAGTCAGAATGAGTTGTATATTGGCTGAACTCTGAGAAATCCCGAGCTTTTGGTCTGATATCAATCTTTTTACATTGCAGAAATTGAAAAACATTCATTCCTTAAGAAAATATTGCTTTAATTGATATTGGGAGGTGAAAATTTACTTCTAGTTACTAAACGGTTCAAATTTCCCGATTTTTCTCCTGACCTAAGCTGGTCCTGAAAGGTCACATTTGTCTCTTCAGTGAGCCATTTTTTCAGCCAGCTAGGTTGTTTGCCTTTGCCAAGTACAAGAGGTGTAGGACAAGCATTGTAAATAATGCAAAGAAGCAAAAAATCACCTTTTCTCTTGTTATTTGAAATAAAAAATTATGAAAAAATTATCACCACAGGAAGAAAACATTTTCATATGGTTTTCATGATATGAATTTTTCAGAATTTTCTATTCCTTACGTTTCACATAACAAGCGAAAAAGTGATTTTTTCCTTCTTTACAATGCTTGTGTTATACCGCTTGTACTTGGCAAAGGGAAGTAATTTGACTGATGGTCAAAATGACTCATTTCCAACGTCTCTGTCTACAGTCAAGCTGACTCAAAACTTTTTTCATAAAAGTGTATGAATTAAGGCTTTTACATGATAGTTGAATTACGGCTTTTACACGATAGTAATAGATTTAACTTAAATGGATGGAAAATTGACATGTGACTCTTTTTGACTGGCTATGAGACAAATACATTTCAAATGGGCTGCAGACTTTCTGGTCACATAGTTGTTCAATAGTGAATCCTACATGCAATGAGATTGTAGAGTTCAATAGAATAATGCAAGTGTATTACAGTTAAATGTATATATATATGATGTTTTGATAAGTTTCAATAAACTGAGGGGAGTTTATCAACTTGGGCTTATAAGAACCCATGTGTGGTGTGTTTGTGAGCTTGGAAACAGTGACTTTTCACTACATGTACCAGTATTTTTTGGTGGTCTTATTCTGATAATAGCCATTGTTTGTGGGATTTTAATAGTCTGTTGAAAATAATGACCTGCTGGAATTTTTTTTCTTTTTTTTTATTAAGTGTGTGTAGTTTTTTTTTTTTCAGTGCTAGACCAAAATAACAGCACCAAAACTTCACCAGTAGAAGACTGTATGGAAAGGCCAAGAAAGTTCCACAGTAATTTTCTCAAAAACATAGTTTCTTTACTTCTTTATGGTAACGCTTTATTAGTTCTGAATCAATTTACTTCAAATTTTGTGTATTCGTCATAGCATGTGTTTCAAGAATATGCACCTTGATTCATGTTTTCAAAGGAAAATAAATTGGATATCTGGCAGAAAATTAAGAAATACAGATCCCTCAGTGCACATATTTCAAAATTTATGACAAATGCATGGCACATAACCAAAAAAACAAAAGCATATTATTCTCTACATAAAGCTATTTTATTACTGTGCCAAATTCCAAACAATTATACTAAATACTCTAGGAGCCTTAGGCTTTGAAATATAGCTAATTTTCAAGACACCAATCCAAGACTGCGACATTGGCATGGCAACTGGACACAAAACAAAATTTTTTTTTTTACACCCTTTTCCTCTAATTTGAGGATGCTGAATCCGAATTTGAAATTCATTTGAAAGTCATTAGTTCAAGCATTCGAAAAAAATCAGTAGTCTTAGCACCCGCACCCTATCTTAAGACACCTTACGAGGTAGAGGTATTTTGAGATCAGCCGCATTATTGGACATTTCGCTCATACGCTGATTTGTTTACCTGCTCTGTGCATGGCAGGCAGCTCTTGGCCAATGGTGAGCATCCAAGATACTCACACCATGTAAACCAAACCATGTGTGAACGATGTTTCCTCAGTCATATGTCTGATCTCAAAATACCTCACTGACAAGAAAAACAAAGATGCAGATCTTTCTAGACAAGATAACAAATACACTGACTTTTTAGTTCCAACACCGATGCTGAAACATTTATTCAATACAATACCCAAATGAAATGAAATAAATACAACACTGAAAACAATGGGCCATGGTGATGATTTCACGCAGGCGCTTCTCATTGCTTGCACAACCCCAACTTCTTTCTCAATATACAATGTCAATGCCTAAGATATACAGTCACAGGCTCAATGTAGAGCATATATCAGGGCCACGTGAAGAGAAAAAAAAATCAACAGAAATGATGTCCTCAGATTTACCAAATAATTTAATCAATCATTGCTTTATCTGACAGTTATAAGAAGCTGACTTAGCATTTTTTAAATAAAAATGTATTCTCATAAACACTAGTCCTCACCAATGAAAATTTCACCCACAAACTATGAAAGGTTTAACAGTTTTCACAAGAGCAATACCAGCACTACAAATACAGATATAAATACTCAAAAGGCTATATACTGGTTGGGGGGGGGGGGAGGAACAACCTGCACGCTGGCAAAATGAAACAATTGTCCAAATGCACATAACCCATTTCACATAAATATCTCACAAAACAAACAAAAAAATATGCATTAGGTAATACTGGTTTTGTCCCCCAACTGTCCTTATAACCTACTTTAAAAAAAAAAAAAAAAAGAGGTGTTTTTTGTTTGTTTTTGTTTGACAACTGTTTCATGCACTGGTTTTTCAGCAGATTTTACACCAGGGGCATTGTAAGTGCGGATCCAGTAAGTTAGTTTTCAGTGATTAGAATTGGTCCCAATGACAGTAAATCATTTACTGTGTCTGTCCATCATTCAAGACTGAATTATGAGCACCAATGAAAAGTACACAGCGAAACCACTGAAAAAAACAGTTTTGCAGGATTCACATCAAATTAAACCAGTATGGTGTACCTTGCTGAAGATGACAAATCCATTGAAAATCCATTACTCAGTTCTAACTTTGACACCTTGAACAACCCCCTTCAAATGCAAGAAATGTAACGTGAGCAAAAACAGTTATGAAAGAAAGTTTGTTGAGAATACTGTGGAACCATCAGCAGCAAATATCATATCCGACAAGTTTGAACCAAGATATGTTCGAATACAAAATGATGACTGGCAAAGGGAACTTCCCACCACACAGTTTTCCCATTTCACAATAATACTGTTTAGTGTTTGGTATTCATGAAACTAAGAAGGAGAAAATGGATGTTTTTAACATATGGCACTTAAAACAATAATAATTATTACAAAAGATTATGAGATATCCAATGAATCTGCAGGTTTTGCCTCAGTAATTAACTAATTAAGCAAAAATCAAGAAAGGGTTTGTAATAAATCTGATCACACGGTGGTCATACCCATTAAGGCCACATGTACATGAATGCATTTTGAAGCATTCAAGTCAAAGCAAGGAGTCGCTGACACTGTTTGAAAAATCTGTTCTTTTTTTTTTTTTCAAAAGATGGAAAACAAAAAGAAGAGCTTTGCCCCTGTACCCACTGAAATAAGAATGTTCTTAGACTGCACAATTTCCTAAAGCTTGTTAGTATTTAACCAGTCATTTCATCAAATAAGCTATAGTTTTGATCAAACAAGTTTCAATAAATCACAGCAAGGAACTGTATGATTTAAATATGATGTAACTTACTCAAGAAAAGCTACATAAGCAGGTCTCAATATACTGTTGGTTATGAAGCAAATCTTTCAACAAATAGAGTCAACCAGCCCCTGTCCGACCACCTACCGCAGTCCGACCACTTTTGTTTACGATCACCAAATAATGTGGTCCGCTATGAACTTGTTGATTAGTTCCCAGCATACACTAACCAAGCCTGTTTGACCTCTCTGAAGCATTTACGTCCACTTTTGTTTCCTTCATCAACTGCCATCTGTAGGAATCTACATCAAGGTTGAGTACATCCACCATTTTAACAAAACTATAAGCAGGACAAACATCAAGGCTAACATTTCCTAGCCCTATTTTCAGCAGTTTATTTATGGATACTGAGGTAATTTCCATCCTGGAGATGTGGGAAATCCCCGCCACAAGCCAAACTGGCCATTATCCAGTCATGCTGCATGGCAAAGGGGTGGTCAGACATGGGCGGGATATTTTTCCTATCTTGCCTTTGTCCGACCACCGTTCATTTTTGCATTGAATACATCATTCACGACAAATTTTCATCCCAATACCCACTGCCATTATAATATTATTTTATTATTATTACTGATACCACACTTTCACCCCACTACCACTATCTGAATGTCAATTTAATAGTTTTCTGGATTTTCTTCTTCTCTCTAATAGTACATTTCACCCCATTTACCACCATATAAATGTCAATGTAACAGTTTTCTAGATTTTTTCTTCTCCCTAATAGTACATTTCACCCTATTTACCACTTTCTGAATGTCAATATAATAGTTTTCTGAACCTATTCTTCTCCTTAATGGTACACTTACTTAAGTTATGCTCAGTGCTAACACATTCAAGAATGGGCAAACCGAAGAGACCTCCTTTTCAAAAGAAAGCCTCCTTCAGGCATGTAGTATGGTATCATGTGGAAGGATGGCATTAGATTTGGCAAAGCTGCCAAACTTTATAGACAAAAATTTCTGCTCAGGTTAAATTTCTTGCCATGCAATTTGAGTAAAAAAAAGTAAATTACAAGTTTCAATTCAACTGTGATGTCACATTACATGAGACAATCATATGAATATAAATAAAAGTTTTCAAAAATCAAAATAATTCAGTTGGCAAAAAGAAGGACAACGCAAATAAAATCAGTGGAAAGAAAAAAAACAACTTAGGCAAAAACCACTTCATCCTCAGTACAGCATGAGATGGAGGAGGCTGCCTCGCGTATGGCCATCATGTCTGGCCCAGCCTTCAGCATGAGGAAGTCAGAATCAACGGACAAGCTGGAACACCTTTTCTTAGGTGTACATGGATCTGGGTAAACCTGGTTCCTGTGGATGAAACAGGTTTTACAATTTGATTAGTATTCCAAACATGAAGCGTATGCAATATTTCAATTACATCAAGCTGGATGAGGCAAAGACTTTTTATTCCAACTGGAGTTTCACGTTACATCACTGCTTGGTTCTCATTCTGAACTGTAACTTCCTAAATTTAAATTAATATGTAATTTCTCAAAAGTATGATTCACAGATACTCATTTCTCATCTTTACACTAAAAGTGGAATCAACCTTTGTCCATGAGAAACCTTAAAGGCTATTGCCTCTGTTACTCACTAATACCATGATCTCAAGTTCTAATTACAGAAAAGCTTAAAACATGCAGGCACAAATTAATAACTGCAGTGAGTTAAGTCATGTTTTGTGCAAAGAAAAAAAAAAAAAAAAAGGGTGCAATTTTAAAAACCAAATAAAGCCACTTGGCTAAAAATCCAGAGACCCAATGTATGGGACGGCAAATGTCTGGCACAAATGTCATCACAAAATGTTCCACTTCACCCATACCCCAATCCTTCCACATGCTCCATGTTACCTAGCATGTCTGCCTCTCTCTCTCTCTCTGCATAGATGAAAGGTTCATGTGTAACAGCAAAACTCGCCATATCTTGCTGTAGTCAAACCTACACACTAACCTCAATGACAGTAATCTCATTGATTCTCTATAATGATAGCAAATTATTCATTCTCTAGGCTTTCAAAGCAATGGCTCCTAATACATAATCTGTCACAGGTATTCCAGAGTATAATAGAACGTCAATTTTAGAGCCCCTTGATCTCGCTACCAAAAAGTTCACTTTATAAACAGAGACAGTCTCAATCATTTACAGAGACACAGTCTCAATCCAAAATTCAAATAAGTGGTAAGAAACAGGAAGCAGTAAGAAAAATTGCTAACATGTATGAAATCACAAAAGTAGCAGATGAAACTAGTGGTTAGAGCAATGCAGGGCTTATGTACAAAGACAGGCGCTTACGATCAGAAAAACAAGAAAGAAGTGGCAATGTTATTCTAGTCAGTTATATCAAGCGTACATATGCAGAGTTAGGAGTAAAATTTGAACAACTTACCACAGTTCCTCACTGCACACATAAAACAACTGCGGTCGTGGCATACCGTTGAAGGTGGACCCAGCGGCCATGGTGTAGGCACCCATCTCAGGGAAATACATCCACTGTCCAACTTCCATCTCAGGAATTTTGGCGTCGGCAGTTATACAATCCAAGCCATCACACGTTGGTCCCCAGATTGAGGAGGAGTACCTCATAGGAGAGTCCTGAAATTGGTTTGATTATAATTCAATCACGACTGTCTAGTAGACATTTACAATAGTCCTAGACTGGACTTTACCAAGTGTACATGATCCTCAACTGGCATTTCTTAACCACAGGAATAAATTTATAGTTCATTTCTGGTCAGCCTAATTAAAGATTGAAACCTACATAAAACATAACTTGTAGAATTTATCCTCCAAAGTAAAAAAAACCTGAATGACCAAAACCAAGAAAAAATTTACTTTTAGGGCAGATCAGCAAATCAAATAAGGGGTTTCTGCAAATCTTAAGAGATGAACACATTATGCTCTAAAACTTATTTGGAAACCATCACAGGTTCATCCTAAATTATTAAAAGTAACAGTGAGTTCCACTTACTGACATAACATGTGGCTCTGGGTGGGCATGGTCATACATGATGTTATTGAACGATCCATACACACCATCATTCACATAGTACATGTATGATGGCTCATCATTCGCGGTTACGTCCTGATCATCTTCTGAAAGTAGAGAATTATACACATAAAAGATCCATGTCAAATGTCTTCAGCACACTATGTATAGATGGTCAAGAATTATATAAGAGAAAATCTTTTCAGCATATTTTTAAAAAATCGCCAAACAGCTCAGAATTATTCAATTGCCTTGTTCTTTTGACACAATGAACTTCAAACAAAGCACAATGCAATAAAACAAACAAAAATACTGTAAGTTGGAAACTTTTTTTTTTATGATTTAATAAAGATTAACCATGTTTTGACTTTTCAGAAAATTTTCAGACTCATGGTTGGTATGAAATAAAAATGTGTTTAAAAAAAAAACATTTCTTGTTGCTTTTTGTTTTGTTTCGTTTCTTACAATCAACAAATCTGGGCCTTCGTTTTTTCAGAAGCCAAGGCACAGCACTGGGCTTTTGTTTCTCAATGCACTGCCTGGGTCACTCAGAGTGACTTCCCTGTATCAGCCATAACTAAAAGAAGTATAACCCGGATCTCCGTGAAACTGCACGAAATAAGACAAATGGCTATATTGTCGCCAGCAACGGTTCCGCCAGCTCTTGGCGGGTTAGGGACAGAGAAAACAAAAACCCAAGACAGTCCGCCAAGGGGTGGCGGATCCGTCCACACGAGTAAGCGACCAGTCCACCAGATGTTGGCAGATCTGTCACGAGTGACTAAAAGAAGTGGAGGCTTTATAAAATGGAATATTGTGATATCTTTGCCTACATACATTAGTCAATGTATTTTCTTTAAATCCTAGACCGCTGAACAACAATTTCATCAGAATATCATAATAATTATCATAAACAACATGTGAACACCTACCTGCATCTCTTGCCATGACTCTCTTGGCAATGATGTTAACAGCTAGGGTGAATGCTGACGAAACCATGTATCTGCCTGGCTCTGCAATGATGCGGACACCAGTTTCTGCTGGAAAATATCTCTCCAGGGACTCACTGAGTACAGACGCAATCTGAAAAGAATACATACAATTCTGATCAAAGCAATCTTATGTCCACACTCAGAATGAAGATAAGGCACACTATTCAATATAATTTTAAAATTTCTGCAATAAACTGATAAATTATGCAATCATGCTGCTGAACATAGATTATTACTGTCACATAAAAAAGAAAAATTGAACAGGCTTATTTCAAAATACCCATGTATATGCTACAATGAGCTATCCATGTGATTTGCTTTAACATTTGAACACCGTGGATCACATAAGGACACTGTATGCCTACCTCAGGGAAGGAGACTGGTGCCGCTGCTGTTCCAGGGAATCCTCCTCCTACATCTAGGAGGCTCATGGAGAAGCCGAGCTCAGTGGCAATCTGCCAGGCATCATGGGCTTGCTTCACAGCATATTCGAATGCCTTTGCTTCTCCGACACCACTGCCAATATGGAAGCTGAAACCAAATAATGGCATTTAATTTGATACCTTGGCTGTGACTGAATATTACCCATAACATATCCTGGGAAATTTTGTGTTATCTCCTACAATAGATTAAGTCATCAGTGAATAAAAAAGAAATCTTGTTAACATGTATACAAGTGATATTATTCCCGAGTCTCAGAACATTTTATGAATTAGGAACTCCTCTCTTATCATTGCCACATTTATGCTATGTACATTTTACTAACACAATGTATATTTAAATAACAAATTTGCTGAGGACATGGTCAGAAATCTATCCTTGATGGAGAACTATACACACCTGATGCCCATGACATTCAAGTTGAGTTCTTGAGCCTTGGATAGCAGCTTCAGGACATTTTTCGGATGGCAGCCAAACTTATTTCCCAGCACACATTGAACCTCAACTTGAGCAGTGGGCAGAATGCGAAGCACAAGCCTGAAACAGAATATGTTCACCTGTGAGTTACACTATAGGCAATGCTCACATTTTTTTTTAAGAACAACTATCTAAGAAATCAAGTGATCATCTGAGGATCAACACTAGAAACATATTCCATTTTTTAACAGTGCAAGTTTAAAAAAATTAATGAAGGATATCAAAATTATTGTGCAATCTCTCAAGAAAAAAAAAACAGAACTTCATCAACATGGAGTCATCTATTGCAAAACATGGAATCATAAATATCAGAATATTACACTTACTTGGCTTTGGGAAAGAATTCTTTCACTTTCCTCAGTTCTGCTTCATTGTCAAAGGTCATCATATCTACTCCACGCTTAGCCGAGTACTTGATGAATGAGGTTTGCTTACAGGGATTGGCATAAATAATACGAGATGGGTCTACACCGAGCTTCATCACCTGTGAAATCTCGCTCTGAAAGTCACATTATTAAGAGATGTTACTCACAAAATAGGTACATGAAGAAAAAGAAATGCACCATAACCAAAGCATTCATCAATGCTCCTTTATCTATATAATAGCAAGTACTTTAGCTCTCTTTCCCCTCTTATTCTTTTCTCTAAAATTTAAAAAACTACTAACAAAAATCACTATTAGTTCTCCATGTAAAAACCACAGTATGCACCCTCCAAATGCCCGATCAAGCAGCTATATAACCTACCTTGCTGGCACAATCAAAGCCTGCACCCATATCAGCCATTGTCTTCAGCACAGTTCGGTCACAGTTGCATTTGACAGCTGAGGAGTTAAAAACAAATTAAAAAATCCTTGTCAGATACTGACTTTGTGAAAATGAATGAGATGTAAAATATAAAAAGCCCATCCAATTACATGTGTTGGAAGCTTCTTTTCCTACAAAGGGCCATTCCATGCGAATGTCAACCACAACATGAATTTTTAATATGTATTATTTTTTGATGACTGATAGGTATCAATATTAAAGGTATAATGCCTCAATTAACAAAAAAAAAAACAAAAACAAAAAACCACAAAAATTACTTGCTTTGACGATACCACGTAACCTGGCAGCCATTTTGAATGGTCTTTTGAAGAAGCAGAATTTGCTGCTATACAGCTCTCCTGGAAACATTCCTCTTGCATCATCTTTTGACATATTCAGGTAAGTTTATACGCTTCAGTTACTTAGAAGTTATATTTTGTTGGTATATTTCAATCATTAAAGATCAGTTAAAACCTCAAGATCTATTAAAATATATTGTTGAAGAGCGATGTCTGACATGTATCATGTCAGTTGCTTTTTGATTAAAAAAGTTATCGAAGTAAATAAATGAACTGATCCAGTGCAATTGGATATTCTCTGTCTCTGTCAATAATCTAATAAAATATCTTTGTCACACCTAAGGTTTGACTGTTTGATTAATTATAACTATGGTAACTGACACGACAGTAGCTGACATGACACAGGTAACTGACATGACATTATTAACAAATTATCCCTATAAAGTGACTTGTAAACCATTGTATTCCTCAAAATAGTGATTTAGGGTGATCGAAAGATTATTTCAAATCCTAGAAGCTATATATCTGTCATATTATTCACTGTCTTTGTTTCTTGGCATATGTACCCTTCGTCATGCATTTTATGAATGTTTGTATTTCACAGATTTTGTTGATTATGTCATCATTGCTATGCCTCCAAGGATGAAAATGTGATGCTACAGACAGAGGATGTCAGAAGCAAAGAGGGCAGAAGTCAGAGAGGAGAATAAATTGCAACAGAAAAAAATGTAGGAAGAAATGGTCTCCTAGCAGGAAAAAAAAAAGAACAAAGGAAAAATACCCCGATTCAAAGAAACATTTGGCAGACAAAAAGGGCAAAACCAGCCTCAAATTTTTTATTAATCATCGTCTGTACTTTTGACATGCCAAGTTGCTTGCAAAGAGTACACCAAGACGGAGGCATGCTTCAGAAATCTATGCCCAAAAAAAAAAAAAAAATTTCCCACAAGAAACAGTGGATCTCGTTCATTCATTTGATGAATTTATTCCATCTAAATCATTTGATAATTATATTGAGAATATGGCTAAAAGTGAAACATATGCTGATCATGTGGCAGGAGATGCTTGCAGTAAGGCTATCAAAGTGTTCATCAGAATCATCCAGTTATCTGGAGATACAGTTATTGGAACAGAGTTCAAGAGTGAAGCGTCCGTCAGTAGGTTTTATCAGAAATTCAACATTGTGTAGCAATCTCTCCAAGGAAGCCAACAGAGCAAGATCTTGAAATACAAGCTGAAATGGAAAGCTATTCAGTTGACTGTGTTGATCGATTTTACATTGGAAGAAGAACAGATCATGCAGATGAAGGATTTTGGATGATGAAATTCCTTCACCAGCTTTCAGTAGACGGTGTTCTACATTTCCTTTGGCCTGAACGTTCTAACATTGATATTGTACATAAATGTAGTATTTTCTTTGAACCAGTTTTCTTTAACGGGTGTTGACAACATTGGTGATATTATCAAAGCTTTCAAATCTCAAAGTCAGTCTTGTTGTAAATACTTTTGTTCTGCCTGTTTAGACAGGTTGGTTGTAACCATTTTCATCCTTTGGTGCCTTTTTAAAATTGGGCGGTTTTTCGTTCTCTTTCTGCTGTCAAAACATAATGTAAATTGTGTTTTCTAAAATTTATGTATGCTGTTCATATTATTAATATAAGTGCAGGTTAACACTTAAATATATGAAGCACATTTGCATGTATATGAGTGTGTGTATACAAGTACACTGAGGATCTAAAGTGGTGCTACAGTTACTTTATTTTCACATTAAATGCATAATTTTGACTTGAAAACTATAAACTGTTGAGAAAACATTGATAAAATACACATAGAGTATGGACAGACTTAGAAGCATTTATCAAAATTCAGAGTGTCATGTCTGTTACTGTTACCTGTCATGTCAGTTACCACATATTATTTTAATTTGGGTTGGTTGCTTTATTGCTAATTTGAAACAGTTGTTGATGCAATATGAATAACTTCATTCTTTTCACATGTCAATTTGCTATATTATAGTTTGTTGAAGCCTCTCAATTGAGAAAGTTTTTTGTGAAAGAACACCAAGTTACTATTTTTATGTTTTCTGAGTCATGTCAGTTACCGGCAAACTGACTCCCGAAAAACATGGTTTTCGGATTTAAAGTTTCTTTTTTTATTATTCATTTCTTAACTGACATTGTCTCTGTTAGAAACAATATCCCATTTTGAAATAAACCAATTTTTGAAAAAAATATTCTTAATCTTATTCTTGTAAGTAACTTCTAAGTATCATATCAATTACTATGGTTTGTTTTGTTTGTGTTGGGGTTTAACGGCACATCAGCACGATAATGGCTATATTGTGCCAAACACGGTGGGTACATTCATACAGTGAAATTCTGGTCAAGGTGTAAATAGGTAAAATGTAGCCCTGAACGGGCAATGAGTTTATGAGTTATAAAGGGATATCAAAATGTGTATATGAGTTTCAGGTAGTCAAATATTGTACAGCAATATAAAGAAAATATAAAGATAGATGGAATGGGCCACAAATAGTATTATTTCAAACAATAAAGTGTACTAATAACGAGGAATTTGCTTCATTTTCCATCAATGAAAATAAGCTACAAATAGATATGAAATATGACAAATATGACCTACCATAAAATGGCTCCACCCGAGGGAGAAGCTCTTTCCACTTAATGAATTTCCTGATAATATCACCAATGTCTCCCACAAAGAAGGCATCTTCAGAGCCCTGAAATTGAAGCCAGAAAAGACAAGTTAATGACAAATACTTCATGAAGATTCATGCACATTAACTAGTCCTCACTTTCACAAAGCAAGCTAACTAAAAAAAAAAAAAACCAGCTGAAATTCAATGATAAAAGGACATTGATAAATATGAGAACATTGGTATAGCTGATATAGAGTGAATTTATAAGCAGAGGTGAAGTTTTCACTTTTACAAATCTACAGTTCAGTTATATACTCTTAATTTTCCTGAACCCATGGCAATTCGCACTTCACTATCACTTTTCTTTTTTTGTTTTGTTTCTTATGCTATAGTATTTTCAGCCTTTTTCCTTAAACAATAATAATAATATCTGCATAAAGTGCATTCATAAAATGCATCTGAATTAACAAAGAAAGTTTATGAAGCTTGATTCACTTACCATCTTTTCAAACTCATCAATTTTGTCTTTCACCAACTGCGACATGCAAGGCATGGGTGCAGTGATGGTTTCCACAGAGGCGATGGAGGCGTAGTCATGTTTCATGATGAATGTAGAATAAGCTGAATTAGAGGACTAAATCAAACACGTCGGGGTTGTACAAACAATCTGTGAATAAAAAAGAAATAATGTCGAGCATTAGATCTAGTCTTATGTTTTATTTCATTAATTATAGAAATACTCTAATGACATGAGGTTTCTGATATCTTCAAAATAATACACAGACAAAATGTTCTAAAACAAAATCTCCTTCTGGAACATCATTAAAGCTGTATTTTTAAATTGAACGGCTTTAAAATGAAGAATGAAATGGCTACTTTAATCTATAGAAATGTCTTAAAATATAAGGTGAATGTCTACCACCAAACTCATTAAATGCACCAAAAGAAGCAAACAACAATACGTAAAATTCAATTAAGTTGATATTACTGGCCAAATTCTCTAACTTTGTTGGCTCTTCCTCAGGGCAAAAAAGAAAACATATAAAATATAAAATGTACATAGGGTATTGCCATATGAAAGAAATGGTTGCTTCATGTCTTCTTTGCAGCTAAATAAAATATCGCCAAATTGCTGGCATTGCAAAACAATGATCCCGACAGATTAAAAATTCTCAAATTTCAGTCATTACCTTTTGTAATCCATGACTGCTTACCTGGCCGAAGAAGCGCCTGCTCTTAACCGATGCTAGCTGGGATCCCAAGGTGGTTCTGCGTTGAAATTAAACTTCCTTCTTACCCCGTACAATCCCACAGGAATTCGAATGTAGAAGACAGTCGAGCTACTGCCCTGTAAACATGAAGAAAATTGAAATACTTTTCTGTCCATTGTCAACAACAACCTTAGAGCACTCTGTCATAACAGATCATAAGGTCTGCAGAATGCATTCTAATTTAGCCTACAAATATTACAATAATATTTTCTTTTTTTGGACCTATATTTCAAAGGGATTTTAAAACAAGACTATAGTCTTCAAGGCAATATCAGTCATCAAAGAATGGTACCTACCTATAAATCTCTCACGTGTACCTTTCGGCTTTGCTTAAAAAGGTGCAATGTACTGATTACAGCAATAGAAGATGGCCCACGGCCTTCGTAAGAGACTATGTAAATATAGGTCAAACCGATAGGCCTACTGCACTGCAACTTAAAGTGTATGGCAAGCATGCACACCTTGATGATGGTATTTTGGATGGTAAAAATGAATGTTAATCATAGAAAGCGTGTCTGGTGTTTTGAATGCGTCATTCTATCGAACATACAATTCAGATTTTTAACTTTATGTTTACAAGTAGAAAAACACATCTTCATGCAAAAATTTTGTGTTTGTGCATCATTCCCTACAATCAACCAGATTTAGCACAAAACTCTGGGGCATAATTTTCCATAATCAACAAGATCTAGTGTCAAAAGCAACTAAATGTAGAATCCAAAATTTGGGTGCATAATTTTCTACAATTAATTTGATCTAGTGGAAAGTCTAGACATGCATTTTCTGCATTGAACATTCATTTATAATAAAATATTGTGTTGTCTTAATTTGTTTAGTTTGTGTATTATTCCTTTGCAGGGATATCAATCTGTTTACATGAAAAAGTAGGAAAAATTCCTGCCATGCTCTATTCCAACAGTGCATTAATGGTAACTGATACTGGATTTAGGGCCAACAGAGAAATTACTGATAGTCAAAAAGTCTATTTTCCTACTAAAGTAGAAGATTTGACATCCCTGCCTTTGGCTGTGTGAGCAGTTTCAAGAGCAAATATGACCTATGTGTGTGATTTATAGCCTCATATATTGTCCCACCCAAGTTTTGACTGCAAGTCAACTGTCACCAGAGTTTTGGGTCCAGAATTCTGTATGTGCTAAAAAACATCTAAATCTAAAAATACTATTTTACATAGATGTTCAGATCTAAATTACATATGTGCATATGGGCACAAATAATATCAAATGACTGACTAGATGTACAAGCTGGGTCTTGAACACTCCAATTCCATCAGCTGTGCTAACTTCTATGAGCCACATCTCTGCTACATGCCAACAATCCACCACATCTTTGATATCAGTCAGACTCACAGCTGGTTCTAAATTGAGCTTTACTATCCAACAGTATTAGACTTGAAAATTTTGGCTGCCCCTATTTGCAGTACTGCCAGTACCAGTAGTACTGCAAATAGGAAATACGTGGCGGAGCTCCTATTTGCAGTACCGCATATTTCCTATTTGCAGTAGTGTTGATTTACACACCAAACAGATGATTTGCACTGCGTTTCTTATCATTTTTAGCGAATTAAAATTAATCCTTGGATCAATATTTATTGCAGTCATGTGAAAATATCTGTTTTCACATGCTTCAATCGCAATAAGATTTAGAATCTGATCATAAAGTCCATAGGACTAAGGCCTAACTCATAGCTAGATCTAGATCCCTCCATTTCACATCTCCTTCAACTAGATCTTGATCTACATCCTAAAAAAAAAAGAGACAGAAAAATAGAAAGATTCCGTCTAAAAGACACGAACACACACATAGTACACAAGGAATAGAAAAGAATTTTTTTTTAAAAACTGCTGTGGATTGGTGATCGGCCTTCCGTTTTCGGCTGATAACACATCTACGATATTTACACTAGATCTCTAGATCTAGCAGGCTGAAAACATCTCCTTGAACTACCCCCTAAAAAATGAACAGAAATGTGACAAAAATAATGTCAAATACACAAATAGGCCGACATAATGTAAAAATATTTTTTAAAAAACTTAGGAACTTCTGAAATTTGAACCTCGTACTCTCAAGTGGTCACAAGATTGCCACGATGGTTACTTGACCATTCGGCCATGGCGGACAATGGTCAGCTGTGAAAATTTAATTGTTATTAGCGGCACTAACGACAAAGCTTGTCAGTGACCTTACTTTTTTTTTAACCCACAGCAATGATCCACATTTTAGTCCTATGTGCATCATCAATATCGATGTATTATGAAATTCAACGAGGTAACATGTCAGAATGCTCTCGGAAAAGGGTACGATAGTCAGTGTGAAAATCAAAACTATGGATTATAGCCCCGATCGGGGATTAAAGTCATTCCCTTTTAAAAAATATGTTATCATTTTTTTAAAATCTATTGAATAGCATAATTTCTGGGATTATAAATGTAATACTTTTATCTAGTGAAAGTTACAGAAAATACAGTAGTACTGCAAATGGAGTGACTTCCCTTGCTTAGTACTGCAAACAGGAGCTCCGCGGCGTATTTCCTATTTGCAGTGCAGTGGTCTCCACCTAAGAACCCGCCTCTGCTGCGAAACGGAATTTTTCCTCTATAATTTGCCCCTCTAAGAACCTGCTCCAGGCGCTCCCAAATAAAAAAAAATCCGCCTAAGAGCCCGGTGTCGGGCCAAGACATCCGAGTACTTATAATTCCACATCATACTGTCCACTTGAGAGAGCAGAAACGCACAGTGCTAGATGTACAGTAAAATGGGGACAGGGGTGGAGAGAAAGGTAGACAAAGGAAAGAAAGTGACGGTTGATGTATGACTGCATAATCAGGCCACGTTGTTGACTAAAACGTAACCATTTCTTAGTTTGACAACACGTGGGATAGCACCTGTGATTTGGTTTTGTGGATAAGGAGGAGTAAGTTAGCCTACTGGCTGGTCAGCTGTTCTGCTACTTCGGTCAGTCTGTAAACACTTGAGTCACCCGTGCAATTATCCATCTGGTAGCATATATCCATATGAAAACTCATATGGCATTTAAACCCTGGGCAGTATTGGTGTAATTATATGCTAAAAAAGACCAGGAATTGCTATATCTAATTATAACATACACACAGGGAAAAAGGCTGTACTTATTCGCATAGATGGATCTAAATCTTTAACTAACGGTAACATTCTAATCATAGTACTAGTAGTGAAGGCAATCTATGGTCAGGCGGGTTGCATAACTTTTCAATCTGCCTAAAAACCTGTCCGCTTAAGAGCCCGCTTTTTTTGTCTCCGGACGACCGGGTTCTTAGGCCGAGACCACTGTAGTACTGCAAATAGGCACTCCGAAAATTTTTATCCAACTTATTAAAAGCAGATTGATTCTGAGACTCTGATTCCACCTCCACATTCCTGCAATGCCAATGGGATGACATAAGGATCCCGCACTTCTGCGGGTCCCCGCCTAAAATGCCGAAATCAGCCCATCTGTATGCAACGCATGGTGATGAATGCTAGAGAGACTAGTCTAGTCTAGATTTTGATCTAGCATCTAGTAGTAGTAGTGTTTGCCCTGTCAAGGCATGACAACACTGACAAGAGTCTAGAATTTAGTCCAGATCTAGACTCTGGACAATATTTTACATGTACATCAAGACTTCAAATCCATTTCTATCGAAAACTATTTTATAAATGTTGTCATGTATCCAAAGCAGGTGTCAGAAGTTATTTGAGGGTGCAAAACAGCTGTTTTCCGCCGGCTTAGGCTAGCCTTGACGGAGATGAGAGGACGTGTAGGCGGTATAAGTTAGCATGTGGTTATACTGGCAAAAAAAAACGAAAATCAAAATCCACATTTACCTCCACAGAAGCCTCAGACTGAGCTTCTCTTTCTTTTAACGACGTAATTTTTGCGGCTATATGGCCCAAGTAGAAATAAAAAAACTAGAGCACATGAATGCGTCAAACGTTGCTCCTATCTGGATTGAAAACAACGTGTGACTGTGGGACTTTTATCATAACCTGAAATCATTGGCCAGGACCGAGTAAAGATATTAGTTCAAAATAAATCTCAGAAAATTTTTTTGGCATTTGATGAATATCCTTTCAGATTATTAGAATTGAATGGGTATATTTATGTTAATATTTAATATAACATTATTTTAAACGATAAATTAAGTCATATCAATGTTGTTATTAGTTAAAACCTGAGATATGCAATGTAGGCTAATTTGGCCATCCAGGTTGCAACATAAATTATTTTTGGAAACAAAAATCATACGCCAAATTTCCATCAGTTGTATTACAGTTGATCATCTTCTAAAAATAATTTCAACAAGCAACACTGTCTTTTTTATTATTTTGTAATAATAATATTGCATTTTCTATAGGAAACCTGAATGATTCATGTCAATCACTGTAGTTCATACTGGATCGCGCATTAATTTCACCGTAGTTAGGAAGCCATATTTAATTTTAGCACACATCCTGCTCGAGTGCGCCAGGCCGAGATAGTCTCTATTCTCTAACGAGAGAGACTGAAAGGCCCAAACAAAACTAAGCTAAGCTCGAGTGCGAGAGGCGGAGTTACAGTCTAGACGTCTAGTTCGCTCAGGTTTCAACCAAGATTATACCATTTCAGACTAAGTTAAGCTCAATGCTTTCATACAAAATAAACTCTTTTACCATTAACCGTTGGTTTCTTTATTGATAGATACGGCCGACAAATGTACAGAACATCATTTCTCCGTAGGAGAGGAATATAAAAGAAAAAAACAACAACAAAACAAACGGGAAAGTACTTATTATGTGTTTGTGTAGGTGGGGAGGGAGGAAGGATCAACGTAAATCATCAGAACAATCATGCAATGATTATCTGCAAGGAAAGCAGTTGCCATAGGTTCCAGCTTAAATGTATAATTGGTGTTCCATACACGAGAACATTTTCTGTGGATTATGATAATTGTTAAATTACAAGGTGGAGTCTTCTGTTGATCTTCAAAATTATTCGCAAGGGGCGAAAAAAAAAATCTTTTGCTGTCATCACAACTATGGTTCCATTATAGCTTTCGTCTCTCTGCATTCCTTAAAATAAATAAATGAATAAATAAACAGAAGAAATAAAAAAGAAGAAGAAGAAAAATCTGAGCATTGATTTTGAGACGTCTTCCAATTTTTTATTATTATTATTGTTTTGAGCATCTTCTCCTCTCTCCATCTCTTTAACCTTAATCTCTCTCTCTCTCTCTATCTCTCTCTCTCTCTCTCTCTGCCTCTTCTCATCGTTGCAAAGACGCTCTCTCTCTCTCATTATTTTCATGTCGATCTGTCTTTCTGCACACCTCTTTCTTTTTTTCTTTCTTTCTTGCTTTTCTTCTCTCCTTTTCCTAACTTTCTGTTCTTTCTAATGTTTGTTTCCTTTGTTCCTTCTTTCTCTCTTTCTTTGCTTTATTCTTTCATTCTTTCTGTTTAAGACTTTTCTTCCTTTCCTCTCCACCACGCTCTTTTTCTTTCTCTTAATAAAGATTAAAACAGACATATAGACAGACTCTGAGAGAAAAACGTAATGTGCGTCATGATATTTGAGAGAGAGTGAGAGACAGACAAAGGAGGGAGAGGGATGAGTGAAGAGGCTTCTTATTTTTTGTTCTTGTTTGTGGGAAGAATAATAAATGCATACACACATTTTTAAAAATCTATCTATCTATCTATCTATCTATCTATCTATCTATCTATCTATCTATCTATCTATCTATCTATC
>JBCEWB010463722.1:0-19663 GCA_039654565.1 Peronia peronii | reverse complement strand
AACCTGTATGTTGTCTATCTGATCTGGTCGCCTTCAGTTCGCCGTCAGTTTGATCGTTGCGTGTAATAGCTGACTTCAGTCGTACGGCGGACTGCAGACTGACTGCGGACTGACTGCAATCGAAACCGGTCCGGTTCAACTGAACGTGTAATACCCCCTTAAGGCGCAACTTCCGACTCATTTACCCCCGGCGCAAGACATTAAAGTACATGCAGTTCCCTGATGTGCAGTGTGGCAATCTCCTTTGATATAGACTTCTTTTCTGCAAATATCATGAACTAAATCTCACTAAACTGTGGACTTTGAACAACCTCAACTACCTTCTGCTCAGTCTCATAATAAAAACAATAATACTTAAGACCCCCTGTCTTGGGGAAACTAACTACATGTAGCTCTGTTCAAATAAAAACAAACCTTCACAAAAATGGAAGACAAACAATTCGATTCTACTAGTATTCCAAATTCTGACCCAAAGTCCATGTTTTGAAAACAAAAAAAAAATTTGGTAGGCGAACAGACCATAATTTCTTTTTTTCTTTTCAACATGGACTTGTGTGACATATGTGTACGTCAGCCTACAGATTCGTGTTTAGGAGTGGAAACCGACCATGGCCAGTAAAGAAACAACATAACATTGTGTCATCATGCAGTTTCTTTCACTACATGACAAAATCCACTCCTTTGAAACTGTTGTTATGAGTCAATGGAAATGATTCATGCATTGTTTATTGTTATCTGCCATAAAACTCAGACACGCATGAATGGTAAACGTGGAGGAGCTGAGCTTATTGATAACATGTTTTTCTGAATGTTTGAGAGAGAATATTATGTAAATAGTGGGCAGTGATCCCTCGATTATCACAAGAGTTAATTAAGTTCCAGAGCCCCTCCCATGATAGGTGAAGATCCACCTAGTGGAAACGGCCTATTTATTGTTTTATTTTATATATTTCAATCCTTTATAAACCCTCCCTATCTTCTTATAAACTCTTTCTAATTCTCAAACCCTTTCTCTAAAATACACTTTTGTATATCATGTGTACATATATTTTATCACAAAAATAATCTATATTAGGCCGCAGAAACCTGCGATATAATGAAGCATCCTATGATATACATTTATGTATAATATTATTATATATACTCTAATATGCTTATAAAGAAAACGCTTAAAAAGAAACTTACATTATTAAGAAAGAATCTTTGGTAACGGTTTTTTTGCTATGTAATTTCTTATGCTTACAAAGAAATTAATGATGGGCTGATACGAAAACTACGCTTATAGCGAACGGTTTTCGTTTCCCCGATCGCACTTTTCTTTAATATTAAGTGTAACCAAGACCAAGCTCAGGTACCGAACCAGTTCCCTCCGACAAACAAATCATCCGTGAGCACGTCAAGTAGTAGGCCTACTGGTACCCGCAATGTGCTGTACCGCCCAGCAGTATAACACAACAAGCCCGACAAAGAAATGGTCCGTAAGCGAGTTAAGTACCAGCGCCCGCAGTGTGCTGTACTGCCCAGCAGTATGAAACGAGGGTAAGGCTGAAAGGCTCCGTATACCGTAAACTGTATCAGACAATGGTTTGGCCTTTGTCTTTTCAATCATACACTTTACATACTTCCATTTGCAGGCATTCGGTCAGTCAAATCAGTTTTGTGCTTGTCAGTGTTTCTCGAAAGCCAGATTTGAGAAGTCAATAAGTACCATTCAGTTTCATACTGAAAATTGTGAGCATTAAGTTGACAATAAAGCTATTTTAGATCTAGGCTGGCAATCAATGATGAATTCATCAAAACTAAATATGTTAACAGGTTTATCACTGCAGTTCAAAAGGACACTGATTTGTGAAGTTGATGAAGGTTTACTGAAAAAGTCAGATATCTGCAGAAAGTATGCCATTCCAAACTCCACTTTGTCTTGAAGAATTTAAAAAAAAAAAGAAAAGAAAAATCACAAGCGACATAACAGCTACATAACCACACATGTTATATGTATGTATACCTACAGCAACATGAACAACAAAAATGAAAATGAAGTGGCCTTAAAAGACACAAAGGTTGCGGTGCAGACACTCTTCAATCAGGGGAGGTAATTCGATAATTAAACTTGCATCCCTGTTTCAATTTAACCTCTTCATATATAACAAAACTAGCGATAGAACGAAACGATTTCCATTCACCGCAAATTTCATTTTAACCATATTAGAGTGTATAAAGAAAAGTTGCAGCGTGTATCAAGATCGCCAAAAGGGAACCACTGAATCTTCCTTCTCTGATTACCCTTTCCGCATTAAAAAATAAATTGAAAAAATCTCTTCATATTATAAACTTCTACAACACTATTTTTTTTCTTTGAAAAAGAGATGACTTTAAATGTTTTTTTTAACACACGTTTTGCTAAACCCTCAAAAATATATTTTCCAAAGGCCAACAGTGTAGCACTTGAATTGCTTTCTTAGAATGATAATTGTAGGATGAAAAGAAACACACATGATATGGTATGAATACACAGTTAGATCGTGATTTATAGAGAAACGATGTTACATGAATCATTATTAAAACAAGAGAACGTACTGGGCATCCCCAAATCCTTTGTTTGCTTTCTACTGGTCATAAGTAGAAGCATACAAATGTCAAAATGATGCAGAGAATGGTCTGGCACCTAATTACAATAACAGGTTCGAAAAAAGTACTTATAAAAACATTTTACTATTTACAACTAGTTTTTTCTTTCAGTGATCTAAAAATTGAAGATATGCAGTTATTAGTAATTACTATAATTTTTCTTTTTAACAGTTGCTATTTTTCATCTCTCACAGAGTATCATGGAGGAAAAAAAATAAAAAGTTAAATAAGGCTACAAACACGAAACAACTTCCTACCTTTACAGGCTGTCAGTTCTACCTTTGAATGTTTTCAATTTTTATAGTTCACAAGTGCACAAGGAATTTAGGGACGACCTGTACTATAAAGATCATGCATTATAATAAAGCTGAAAAAAAAAATGTGTGTAAGATCACAGTTCTGAAGGCAAACAAAATAAAACAAGCAGGTAATATGTACTTACACAGATTCACAACTGCACAGCACCATCGAGGGACAACAGAACCACCACAGCACAATCAAGGTCTGCATAATGTCTGTTATTACATGAGACCACTGTAAACTTCTCACTGCACTTTGAAATGTATAATGTGTGACAATAGTGGGATAGCTGGTGCATTGTTTATGTATTTATACTAGAACTGCCAAGATAGCAGTCATCCACATGGTTGAAAGGCAATACCAGAAACGTAATGTACTGATAATAATGGTTGTTTGTGCCCATGACATATATTATTTGTTCTAAGCTAAGAGCACAAGTCTGACCTATGCCAAAAATAAACTGTTATTCATGACAGAAAAAAATATTATTAGAATACTTAATAAAAATATTTCAGTAGCAATAATGGCAGAAATGAAAACAATTACAAAAGGCATTACTCATCCACTCAAGACTGCAGTTTTTCCTTGCTGTCTCAAAAGAACTGGAAATGGCTCATATCATTACCAAAGAGTCATTATGATAATCCGTGACAGTATACTGCCACTGCACTAACTATTTCACTGCATCTATCTTACTGGAACTGGTAAACCTTACATGCTGAGAAGAAATTTTCCATGCATAGGACATAGAAAAGCCCTCAATAGCATAGAAATTACTATTGTTATCCATACATCCAAAAGCAAATATTTCTTAAGCACAGGATATGGAAAAGCCTTCAGGGGTAAGAAAACTATATTAGTATTATTATATTTCCCCAGCTAAAGAAAAATTTCTTCAAGCAAAAAACACGTAATAGCCCTTGGCAGTAAAGATGTTGATATCATATCACCTCTATATAAGGAAGAAATTTTCTAGGACAGAACATCTCATACAGGTAATATCTGTTATGTTAATTCTGCATCTAAGGTTGATATTTTTCAAGCACCGAACAATTAAAAGCTCTCAAATAATGAAAAAATAATGCTAGGTGTGTATTATGTTATCCCTGTGTCAAGTGAAGAACCACTTCATGCCTCAGTGATAAAGAGATTGATGTCATGTTACCCAAACCTGACTACTGTGCCACAGCCACTCTTTAAAAGAATGAGCCAAATCATTACAAATTCCTACAGACCTGCCAACCTTTCATAGTCTCACAGAATAAATTAATCTCATTCAAATAATGATCTGAATATGAAAAAGAAAAAAATTATTACTGAGCCTTGTTTGTGTTGAACTATCAATCACATGCAAAAAAAAAAAAAATCATGTTTGTGAGCAGATTGGTTTATTACACCACATGTTTGTGAGCAGATTGGTTCATTACACCATAAGAATAAATTAAGTAAAATGAGTATTTCATGAACAATTATGAGGAAAACTGATAACATGAAGTAAACATAAAAAAATCATGTATGTGAGTCTAGAAATTTTATCACCAATACTTTAAGAACTCCAATCACGAGTATCTTGTAAATTTTGTGCCACACAATTCTGTCTTCAATACTGCAGTAAGATCCAGAGCAGAACACACTTTTTTATATTAAAACTTACTCATTCACAAGCACATTTCATATACATAATATAAATTTTCATTTTACTCTTTTCTTGAATAACAGTGTGTCTTAACTATGCTAATTTTAACTGGTGCAATGATTCTAAGGATAACATAACATTATTAGCAATTTTGCTTTAGCCCAGGATGAAGAAAGTCACGGATATTCATTTACAGATGAATATAATCATTTATTTATTTGATATCAATCAATATGCCTGGCTTTCATTATGATTTTTAAGAATCTTCCCAATAAACAGTGAATAAAGATGCAACATATAATAATGTAATCAGTTTCAATGAGTGCCCATGAGTCTTAGCAAGCTACATAGATCTTTTATGGGTTGGCAGTTTGTAGATGATAACGTAATATAAAACAATAACCATCTGACATAAGCAATCCAATAAAACAACCCCCCAGTGTAAGATCAGTCAGTTGTATATCTACAAAGCAAAATTCATTTATAATAAGCAAAAAAAGGCACAACCAAGCAACTAAAAACCCTCTTAAATGTCTGAACACAATGCACTGAGGTAGTGCAGCTACTGTGAAAATAATTAGTCTTTTGTACTTATGTACACTGAGGTAAGAATTTTCAGGCAAGACATTGTCACAACTGAATATCTTACTACCATTTCTGGGTGTGAAGAGCTATTTTAAAAACAAAACTGCCTGGATATAACCTTTTATAAATTTCATCGATCTAACTTACAAATTTCTACATCCATTTCGTGATCACCTAACACAGACCGAAACAGATATATAGCTATCAAAACAACAAAGCAGAAAATAATATTATCAAATTCCCCCTAAAAATCAGAATTCCACCAACAGATGCAAAAATTCTATTATTTTTCACAGTTTTTCTCTACAACTGAAAAAATCCATGACACTTCCTGAAATCAAAGGACTCGGTAAATCTACAACCCTTATATTATTGAGTCAACAACAGATTGCTAGTAAAAAACAATGACTACAAAACAAAAATGAATTATGTGGGCAATCATTGGTATTCAAAACAGAAATGGCTATATGCTACAGAGGTGCACTCACTTCAAGAAATTTGCCTCCTAATATCAACCAACATAGTAAAACTGGAAATTGAGATGGACCAATATGGATGTGATAAATCAATGTAAGAAAAAAATGAACAACAAAAAAACATACAGGACCAACATAGATAAAATAACATAGCGCAATAAAAATAAAGAAAAGGATCAAATGAAATGTCTGTGATTAATAAGAAAAGTTTGCATGCAATACAGTAGTGTGTTCATTTTGTACTGTCACTTTCAAAATATATACAGTGAAAAACAACCCATTGCTTCAGGACAGCAAAACAAACAGATGTGTCTGAGATCTTCTCACAATCCATAACACAACTCCCTTATGTTACGGCAACTGATCTTCTGTCAGGTGAGGTTTGGCACATCCATTGAATCAAACAGGCATATCATTCTACACAGCACAGACCTCAAATTTAACCATTTCATGCACACAAGGTATAAATTATTTCATGATAGGGATGAATACACAACATCGCCCCAAAATTAAATTGTCCTAACTACAAGTTTTATTTTGTAGACAGGACAATTTAATTCTGGGCGACAACAAACAGGTTTTTAATTTTAATTTTTTTTTTTTTTTGTACATTAGGACTCACAGTCTGTGAATCAAGTATAGCTATGAAGATCTTCTAATTTTGACATTATGCAAAATTTTGGTTTGGTTTGCTATACAGTGTAATGGGAATCTGGGACTGGCAAAATTCTCATTGTATTTTTCAAGCTGAGAGACAATGAATGGTGTGAATCAGACTAGAAGTAGTAGAAGAAAACAATGATGGCAAGAATGAATCTGGTAATAGGACAGAGCTTGTCCATAGTTCAATGTAGGATTTTTGCTATTTCAGGTTCCTATATACGTAATTTTTGCTCCTTTTCTAAGTAAATGACATTTCATCAAACATTTTGTCACCCTTCACAAAAAGTGTATTACTACATCCATCTCTGGCTGGGATCAAAGTAAGTTTGAAAAGTAGTCTCTGCAATCACACCTAAAGACATATTTCAGAATGCACCATTTCATGAAAGTGAAGTTAAGCTATTCATTCACAGCTTGGTAAGAATCTAATTCTTGTCTGTACATACAGAGGATAGTCACAACTCAAAGAAAATCTAAAATTTACATATACCCATTCATAAAATAGGTGACAATTTGTGTGACATTTATATTTAGAGCCAGAGAATAAATTTTGCAACAGGTGCTAACACCAAAAAGGATATCAAGGTGTCCATTTCCAAGTCATAATATGAGATGCAACACAATAAAATTGAAACTAAAAAAAATTTTTTATCTAGAGTAGAAGTTGAGATGTTAGCAAATTAAATTAAAGATGATGGGAGCCATCTGCTACTGCAGCAGAATTTAGTAAGAAAATGGCTGAGCAGTTTTGCTAATCCTTATTAATCCTCATTTGGGTCATGTAATATTACAACTTCTTGGACTTAAATTCAATACATGTTTGCAAATTTAACTCTGAAATTCATTTTTAAATGGACACAGAAGGGTTTTGGGGGAAATAAAAAATTGCTTTAAAAATTCACCACTGTTCAACAAAAACCATGATTTACCCAGTCACTCCTGTTTGAAGAGCACCTGATTTGATTGTGTCGTGTCTCATATTAAGTTACATGATATTTTCATTCAGTTTCTATGCCAGGCCTGGCTTGATGGAGGAACAAAGAATAGAGTAAATCACATACTGCATTCTGTGGAACCATGAATGACACAAGCTGTGATCTGAGAAGATTACACATATCCTATGCTTCTTACTCTGTTAGATCATTACTCTGGGCTGGTCAAATCAGCAATGACCCTACTGCAGCACATTTAGTTCCATAACTTGGCAACTCGTCTCTGTGATGGACATTCAGTCTTTATAGCCAGGGCTGTACCTATTTGATTTTTTCACAATTGTCCTTTGAGAACTGTAACCAGTGATCCTCTAAGTTTCATAAGTTCCAGACACAGGCTTCATACAAACTAGCAAATCTCATAAAAACTCATCAAGATAGAAAGCACGGTTAACACTTTAGTACGTCTCTGTGATACATGTTGCAATCAACACCCTACGATCTTTTCAACACTTACAGAACAATAGTCAGCAAATGAATCACATTTTAATTACTGGTCCATTTTGAAAATAAACATCTTATTTTTCTCCTACAAATTTCATACTCTAAAACAGCTATATTCTATTCAAAAGAAAGATCCAATAAACCCAATTTCTTTTAAAAAATACAATCAGATATGTGCTGTTCTCACTGTTCCTTCTGAATGTACAAAAGACACCTCCTTTCGTTATCATCTCCACAACTAGCTTGATATCATCCGACCTCCATTCTAATCATGTCTTGCTGTAGCTCGTGTCGCTTGAGATACTGCGACTGGGGGTCGGCTGGACTTGGGCTAAGAGTTGGAGCCTCTAAGCTCAAGTCTGTCACCTGGGGAGATAGGCATGATGGGATACAGATGAATGGTTTTCATTGATTACCCCTGTCCAGGATATCTGAACTATCTTTTTCATTTCAAACTATCCTGCAACAAATGGAAAAAGATAATGATGAGAAAAAAATAAAGAAAATGACTTGATTATCTCTTTGTGCACAAACCACTCACATGAGAAACATCAAGTGAATATGGATAAATTCATGACTAGGTCACAATTTAAATAGACTGCTACATGCTGCTCATAAGATCTGGATCAAAATATAAATTTTAAAACAGGTAGCTAATATAAATTTTAAAACAGGTAGCTACAGATAATCAGTCAGTTTTTCTGTGCTGTATAGATATCAGTTATCGAAATTTTTTTCTCAACAAATCATCTCTCATTCCCAATCCATTTCAAGTATTATTTTTTTCCTGATTTGATTTTCGTGTAACAGGCATTCAGTAATGGCTTTGCCGTGACTGGTCAGAGAGACATCACTGGACTCATATCAAGTACGAAACACATTATTAGGATAAAATATTATTATGTTTGAGAGTGACTCATTATCACATATGAGTAAGAGTCGCTATCAAGTGACGATAGTCTCCATATCAAGTATGAGAATGACTGACCATCAAGCATGAGAGCAGTAAATGAATAATTAACCCACAATGTCTGAGGAACAGAGGGTTTACCTTAGAAACAAGAGCTGACTCATTCTGATATCTGCGCAGACTTGTACTTTCACAATAACCAAAACTACATAAAAGATTGACAGCAAGGCTGGGGAGGACAAAAAAAAACAAAAACAAAATCTATCTTGCAGGATTCTGCAACCATATTGCATTTTTAAAAAATTTATTATAATATATTGGGAATGATCTAGTCAGATCATCAGTCATCACAGGCACACATATTTGGTTAGAGATTAACTGAAAGTTTGCATCAGCAAAATTTCCCCCAATTTTTACAATGTCTCAAAAACCACACCTTAAAATTAAAATATTTTATTTATTGGAATACAGAATTATAATCAGGAAAACAGAAAATAAGGATAATTTAATTTTTTACAAGACTCTTCAGCTACATTTGACATGTTGAATTTAATAGCCAAGATTAAAAATGGCTATCTTTCACTGTCGGAAAAAAAAAATCACTCTCAGGGATCTTCTCCTATCTTCCCCACTCTCCTTTCCCCTCACAATTTTCAATATACAGTACCTTTCATGTGAATCAGTTTTTCTGTATTGCCCAAATGCCAATTTTCCACTTTTTTTTTCTCATACCATCTCTCATTTCCCATTCTTTTAACTCATTTTTTTTTGCCCCGACTTGATTCTCTCTTTAACAATCTTTCCATCATGTTTTTGTTGAATGAGATGACAGAAAAAAAAAGGAAAAAAAAAAGAAGGAAAACAATCCAGTTTCCCTTGAACTCGTCGATGAAAGAGTAGTGATGACTTACAACAAAGTAAAGGAATGTGTCATGTCCATATGGTAGAAGGCAAGGGAGCTGCAGGCACAGAGAATCTGAAACAAGATTGAGAATATAAAAAGTTAAGTTCTAAATTACAAGACCAAGATATTATGCTTGCTACTTAACATATAAAAGGTTATGTTCTAAACTACGAGACCAAGATATTATGCTTGTTACTTAACATACAAAGAGTTAAATTCTAAACTACGAGGCCAAGATATTATGCTTAACAGCTGAAGAGCCCTGGAGAACCAGATTTTCACATTTAACAACCCAGAATTCAAAATGGCAGATGAATATGAAAAAATCAGGTTTTGAACAGGAAGACAGCAGTCACATTTGTTACTCAAAAGCTCAAAGGAATCAGAATCTCCCAGTTTGGGGTTCAGGGTTCACAGGAATAAATGAGTATGAGGAATTATAATTCGGTCATTGATGCGAAAGTATTACGCTTGTAACTCAAAATTTTAAAACAAATCACAATTTCAGCATTTTGGACTATGGAATTCATAGAGAGAAATTAATAAGACCGGTCAGATCCTGATAATGGAGCAAAGGTATATCATCATCGCCATCTGCTATCCACATATGGAGCACTTCAGTAGTTTTCAGCAAGTGTGAACAAATTGTTTTACAGTTACGATACAGTGATAAAAATCATTATATGGTTATACATTTGTGTGGTACATAACATGCTAAGAATACTTTAATCGTTACGGCCAGTTCATACGGAATTGTTCTCATAGTGCAAAATCCTTTTCTTTGTTATCAGCACATAACCACAGCTGCCCATGTGCGAATATTGCTCTTTTTTGTTTGACATTCACGTATAGCCACCTGTTCATCAAACACATGCGCATTTCTACTGGCCAAAATAGTTTGAAATTAACCCAGGACATACAGAGGGGGCTATTTCTACGTATCCCATGACAAAACCGATTTGCCTAATTTTAGTTTATACGCATATAGTGAATGGCAGCGATGACATGTATTGTGTTTGTTACTAAACAGCTCAAAGAAATCAGAATTTCAGTTTGGGGCTAGCTCAGAGTTCATAAGGTTAATCTTCTATGAGTTATCAGCATATTGTAACACAACTGCTCCACACAAATGTCCACTGTAACAAGGAGGTGAAGTCTTCTACTCACCTTAGCCACACCTTGAACCGTGCGTACATCCAGTATGGGACTGCTGATGTTCTGGTCATGCAGGCGGATTGCAGTCAGATTCATCAACATCCCCAGCACACCACTGACCCAAAAGATGAAAACAGTGACAAAGTAAAGTACAGGTCAGAAACTAAGGACAAGTGATAACAATTTAATATCAATTACAAAATGAGAACTGCGCTAAAAAAAAAAAAACATAGATGTTAACCCTCAATAAAGCAAGGAATCAAAAGAGGAAGATTAGAACAAAGATGTGTATGGTACTTAAAATGGCAATTTTTTAGCTCTTGTCTCTCTCTAAACTGGATGAGAATCTGAGGGTTAACATTCTACTATCATAGTCTTTTTGAATACTATCTCTTAACAGACCAATGCAGTACATTAGGCAGTGCAAAGTTATTCGCATGAGACTTATAAAAGATATTTACTTTAAAATAACAATGAAAATAATTGTAACATGAAAAAGAAAAAGAAGAAATTAATGTAATAATATCAATAACAATAATTGCTAATGAAATGATAATAATATTAACAAGAACATACAATACTAGTAATAAAATACTCCAATTCTCCTGTTACAAAAGAAAAACTAACATTTTATCATCCCAGTGCATGCTAGCATTATATCAGAGTGGGAAAGACCTGTGTCTGTGATACAATATGAACAAACCATATTTATATTCTATCAACAAAATAAGCAATCAAATATATCAGCCCTCTAACTGCAGCACTAAAGCAGATCAAAGACAAACAAAGTTCATAAATGAGGCTGTGACAAAGGTCATGATTTCTGTCCCTTGCCTACATATCACCAATGACACTTTTTTTCATTAATATTGTCCTCTCTCTTTTTCTCACAAGAGACTAAAATTTTTGTCATTTGTAGCTTATGTCATGCATGTTCCAAATATGTGTACACATTTTCCTCCTGTGAGTTAGAAAAATGAAAATATCAATTTTAAAAAATGTCATTCGTGATGTGCAATCAAGGGACAAAAAACTCATGATCTTTTCTCAACACCCGATATCTACGCCATGCACACTCACCTTAGTATACAGCCCACATAAAACTTGGCAAAGTAGAGGTAAGGAAATCTAGCTGCTTCCAGTGCATCTCCCAGGAAATAACTGCATGGGGCCAGAACAATCACGCTGGCAAACATTCAGGAATAGAAACATAACGTCTTGGTCAGTGTGGCAAGATGAGGAAATACTCTGAAATCTCTACAGTTTCCAAATTAGATCATTTGCATTCCTTTTTATGCCTGGAATGTGAGGTCAAAATGGATTTTCATATTCAGCTTTCAGTCTCAGTTCTAATGCATGAAGACAGATAAGTACCATTTACAATAACAGACCAACGCTAACTTACCTGTAAAAATAACAGCAAAACAGTCTCTCTGTAGATCTATCAGAAGCGAGAAGACAAAAAGAGAAATATGCATGAAAATGAAGTTCAAAATTTAAAAAAAAAGAACTAAAAATGACACAGACAACAACAAACACACAAAAATAAAATAACTGAAGTGAAATGCCAGTGTACTACAAACTTATTAACAAACAATTGTAAAACCGAGTATTATCGAAACAAAAACAACTATTCTCACTTCTGAGAATGTACCTAGTAGACTCACAAATCAATGCCCCCCACATGTTGCTGATAAAAGCTTTTTCATGCAAATAGTTGTGCTGACATAGGAAAACATCTGTCAGTGCTCTGAATACTTAAATCATTGTGATTTCTAAATGAGCAACCATTCTTAATGGTGTCAAATCTCAAGTTTTAACCTGTGCTTATTTTTTTTTTTTTGTATAAATTTGAAATAGCTATTGTGAATTCTGAAGCAAAGAACCATTCTTAAATATTCTTTTTAAAAAATTGGCTCCAAGAATGTATTGCTGTGCAAGTTATGGCCCTGTTCTCAACTGGACTGACTTTGATCAGCCAGGGATTTACTGCTCCCTTATGACAGAGGTGGAAATCAATTACCACATGCAAAATCATGACATCATCTCACCTGAGTTTTAATCTTCCTTTCATCAAATTTGTATAAACTTCAAACAATCCTGTTAAAGATAGAAAAACAAATAAAAAAACATGATAAAAGCAAGACAGTTTGTGTCTGAAGTTTGAAATAGCATGCTTGTATAATCCAGAGCCAGTTCTGCATTTAATATACCAAATATCTCACAGTCCCAAGCTTTTTGCAAACAACTCCCATAGAGAAAATAAAAAAAGTTTGAATCCTATGAAATCAACTGTAAGCTTAACAGCAGCAATAAAGACACCTAGGCCACTGAGCAGCTGGTGCATCACACTGATTACTAATCTCCAATTTTACAGGGCATAAAAATCATCTCGCACAAAAGGACTATGGATGAGCACCAACAAACAAATAAACGGAGTTGAATGGATGAACCAAGCTATCTTTGTTGAATTTCTAATGTGAATTCAGATTTACATTAAACAATGAGTGAACAAGCTGTTCCTGTAGTACTCAATTCATGATGACGACTAAAATTTACATGAATATTGCATGTATATTGGTGTGTTATTTTTCTAGTGATCTATATAGGTTTTCTGTCAATAACATATTACTGTTAATGTTTTCCATAAATAAAGAGTAATCCCAAATCAATTGTAATCAGGCAGTAAGGTTACACAATAAACACCACTGGCAATCTATTTAGTTTTTCAGGTTCGGTCAAACTGTGATATAAAATATGATAAGTGAGCATTGTTCTTTCCAGATTTGACTATTGATATGGACATTTTTGGAAATGCAGAGTGATTTGAGTGATTACTATTGCCCAAATAGTGCTATAGGAATCTTCCTGATCAATCTGAATTTTTGTATCAGTGAAGAAGTCTATGAAAAATCAATGCATCACCATCGTTCTTCATACTAGATAGTCTCGTTTCATATTGTACGCATAACTTCAAATACACTTTAACTTAGCAACTGTCATGAAATAAAACATATGGGTCTGCCATATCAATGAGAAAATGACTCCCCAGAATAAAATTTGGATAAAATGTTTGTTTCATCACAGATAAGGTCTATTTTTTAACACTGAAGTTATGAAGTGGGCAAGCTCAATGTTGCCCAATTCCTGAACTGGCCATCTCTCTTCTACCCAGAGCCTAGTACAGACAGCTTTACCTAGACTGATGACATGAATGCTCATCCACAGATAACCGCCCGGGTCATACTGGGGATCAGTTTTGGCCACGGCAGTAGCTGACAGCAGTGTGAACATCAGCATGATGTAAGAATACAGAGATGTGATCTGAAAATGGAAATCAGAAATGTTAATGCTACATACATATTCTTGAGTAGGGGTTGAAATTAGCATTAGCACTGATGCTATAATGCTATTGTGCAGGAAATGCTGCTAATAGGGGCGACAACCACTAGTACTGTCCTATGGGAGAGCACTGCATCAATGACATCACATTCCACAAAAAAGAAAGAGAAAGTAAGAAGTAACTGTCTCCTTCCCCCCTCTCGCCTCCCTAGTGCAATTACAATCAGCTATAAAACTTTGCTACATTTATGTAGCTACATGCAGAGAAATCAAAAGATCAGAGACTTTAATTTTCAGATAAAAGTTGAAACACCCACATCCCTGTAATTTGTCTACCAAACGATGTGATCTCTCCACCATGAGGGTTGGGGACAAATGGAGAGACTACTTCAGTCAAATGCAGATGTCCATCTAGGGGTCTCTGTTATAGCTTCCAGCATTCACTGGCAATCTTTCTTTACTGTTGATGCAATCACTAAAAAAGAAAAAAAAAAAAAAATGCTGAAATTGGCTGGTTTGCACCTGAGCCTACTGAGATGTTTACCTGTTTATATAAGATGAGATCTGATGTAGCCTGGAAGACCAGCACTGTGTTCTGCATTGCAAGAAATACAGGGATGGGCTGAAACAAAAGACACACAGGTCATATGCATGAATAAATGGATAAACAAATTAACTGTGAATGGATGGATAGGTGAGTGAATGAATTAATAAAGAATAAATGAATGGATAAATGAATGAATTAATTAGAAGATGAATTAACAATCAACATATAAATGAAAGAGTGAGACAATGAATGAATAAATGACTAAATGAAATGACAATGAAATGAACGAATGATTTAATGAATCAACATAAAAAAAAAAGAATGAATAGGTCAAATGAACAAATCAATGAATAAATAAATGCCCTTTATATCACAAAAGATGAACACTTACCAGACTCGCTAGAGCTTTGGAGCCAGAGTAGATGGAGATTAGAAATGCCATCATCCCTGGCAACCATACGCCACACTCATGCCTGCGACAAAAAAGCATAACTGTTAGCATAGCTTTTCTGAGGGGATAGGATAAGGCAAATGAGACAAGACTGGGAAAGGTGAGGTAAACATCACTGATCCATAAGAGGAAATGTATCTGCAGAGTAATTCACAATAATGACAAAAAATTAACTCTGCTTCTTACTCTAATATGTTTTAATCTTAATAGTATTATGCAATGACAATAACCAACAATGAAATAATAGCAAACCACAGCAAGGAAAATAATTAAGAAATAACAATGAGCCAAACAATTAATCTTTACAAACTGTCATGTCTCTTATCAGTTAACAATACAAAAGACTTTGGTGATACTTTCTTTAAACTGCTTTGGGTTAGAAAAAATAAAATTTGGACACAGTGGTGAACAAACAGCCATGATAAGCAAAGAAAAATTAGTTCTTCCACTCATCAAGTAATACCATGTTTGTTAAAGGCAATAAGGACCCAGAGTAAGAAATGGTTTGGAACAAGTTTGAATTAGTTCACTTCTGGATTTAGTGCTATTCTGATTTAGTGTTGATGTATTATATGTAAAATGTTTTTGTTTATACCATGATAATTTTATTTAAGATTTTTAGCAAAATGGAAAATCTAGCTCTCAGTGCAAGCGGATCCAGAACATGGATTTTTGTCAAAGCATAATTGACTGAAAACACTGACAAATCTCATACTATGCACGGACATAAAGGAAAAGCAAAGATGTCGCGCAACCAGTGAAATAGGTCCAATATCAAAGGGGGCTGTGTTAAAAAATTGAATGTTAATGGCCATAGGATCATGATTTTCACATTAACTTAAAATGTGAGTATATTGGCATGCAAGAGTAATAAGAGTTAGTATTGATGTTTTTTTTTTTTTCTGGGAAAGAAATGCACTGTACTAATTTCCCTTTCCGCTGACACTAAGAGGTCTATAAAAATGGAAATTGGTGTCAGACTCATATCATCTGGTGGTGCAACATATAGTATATCTTGTAGTTTACCATTCCTTGCCATGCAGGAGACCATCAATGTGACCTGTAGAGAGCAGAGCTCGGAACATGACCACACCCACCAGGGTCTGCCAACTATAAGTGTGGAAAGAGAGAAAAGAAGGGAAAAAGTGACCAGATGAACATGTGATCCTCTGTGTTAAATATAGAAAGGAATCCCTCAACACAATTTTTTGACAAAAAGTAATACTAAATAAATATGCACAATTGAGTCCATTGCTAAAATTCAAAATTGTTGAGCTTCAGTCATCATATAGACACAATATTCCACATATAAAGTATTATCCATATTGTCAGATTTTTTTTTTTTTTGCACTCTGCAGTTTTAGTATACGCTTAACCGCGGTGAAGTAAATAACTAAATTAACATTATTTAACAGTTTGAAGAATTGTCCCAGACCTCAGACAGTTTAGATCTAATAATATGCCTTCTGTCCAGTGCATGTAATTTCATCGGCTGCATGACAAATGTGTGAATAGGTAATAGGTAACACAACCCCTGTACGACAAAAAGGTGAACCATTACCTTCTCTGCATAACAAACAGGCAAATCGATCAATATATTATGTGACTGAGCCGCCGCTTTGTCATGCAGAGAAGTTATGGGTTCACTGTTTTGTTGTACAAGGGTTGTATTACCTCTGTCATGCAGGCAACAATTTGCCAAACTTACCCTTGGAAGATAGTCGGGTAAGTGAATTTCAGTTCAGACAGCACATACTGGTGAGGAAATAAAGAATATAACATAAGTATGTCAAAAATGTAAACACAGTAATTTGTGTCACTGAAGACATTAACCACTATTTCAAGAGACCGAAAATTCTGGTAACTTTTCATCACTTATAGTGTTTCAAAGTAAAGTTTATTTTCTATGTGAAATATAGCTAAGAAGTTTCTGTTGCTTATGAATACAAGTTAAAAAAAGGCAATCTTCCTTCACTTATAGAATACCAAAAAAAAAAAAATTCCTCACAGACAATATGACTGTTAACTATCGCTGATTACTTCATCTCTAAAAATCACATGAGGAAAAAAAGAAAGGATAACAACCATATAATAAAATTATTCTAAAATTCAGAATCTGATGGTAACCATGCTGTCAGAATCATAACAGAACAGTGATTGAGAAACCTGCAGTTTCATGCAATTATGAAAATATTCTTCTTATACAATTTCACCGTTGCTTGAAATCAATCACTCAGGGAAACATATATATTTGAGCTATTACTGTACAACAAATTTCAAGATCGTCTCACCTTGTTGGCAAAGTTTGTGCTGATGAATAACACACAGAGCAAACATGCCAGCATAAAACTGACCCTCATTGTTCTGGGTGGACTCAGCTCTTATTCAACTTCTGGCATTCATAATCTGTGTCGCTGTTCTTTCTACATAGTGACTGACTATAAGTAAGAGTAGAAAAACACATTTGACTTGATTTTGGTAATTGAACTTATTTATTTACAAGTATGTGTACAAATCTACTAAACTCTACTAAAACAAGATTTCATCTGAGTGCTATTGTCCTAAATGTAGAGCTTGATTTATGATGGATGGAAATACCTATAACTACATACAGATTCTAAATAGCATAAAAAATAGATAACACTGGGCACTTTCTCACACATTATTTATAATAAAATAATTGAGTGGCTTTACAGACCCGGGTCCAGATTAATTTTTTTTTTGCTACACAGACTCGGAGCTATTAATTACAAATGCACCCATGCTAAGCACCTAGTCACAGTCAACTATCTCTCAACATGGCCATGGATATGAGTGATTTTCATCATATTCCAAAACTGAAGCAAAGTTTAAAGAATTTTGTGAACAAGTACTTTTGTTAGGTTAGGATTAGCCTGCTAAATTAGGGTTTAGGGTTAGGACCCTCAAAAGACCGCCTGGTGATGGCGCCTGGTGTATTTTTGTGTTTAAATCGTGTAATTCTAGTAAATTTTTCAATAACATGACAGACAAGGCCTTGAAACATGAACATCTGAGATAACATACTTAGTTCTATCTAACCGATTCACAGGGAGGCTAAGTAGATCAACATAATGGCTCATTGGACCGCAAAACATTGAGTTAGGAAATTTCACTCTAATTGCCATATTTTTGTTGATATTTGATCTATTTTCTCTCACTGTGCTTTACATGATGAAAACTGGTCCCACTATGATATCTAGTAAATCCATAACACTAAACAGACCCGGGTCCTGACAGCAAAGTAACATTAAGCTGATCCATATCCGAATAGCAACTAACAGCCATAAAATTTAATAATTCTTCCCCTCAGGTCTTTTTTCATTTCTGCAAAACTCCATATATTGGGCTGAATATTTTTGTTTTATTTTCATACTTCGTTTCTTCATTAATTTGTTGTCAAAATAATGTAGATCTAGTAGACCTCTATTACGGACAACCAACAAAAGAAGGTTCATCATTTACATCAAAAAAGTGGACTAGCCTAGTAAACCACATAGAGTGCCAACAAGTTGAGCAAATATCAGTTCTAGATCTAACACATAAATCATAAACAGCACAGTTCCTGCAACTTAATCAGAGCAGATTCTACAAAACGTTACAATTATATCAGCTCATCGTCTACGAGCCTCCAAGAACATCACAAAAGAAATAGATCTAATAATCTTGTCCACATCGTCATCATTAATCTGTATATGACATCTTATGTAGTTTTCAGCAGTAAAAAAAACAAAATACCCCAAAACTCGTGAATTTACTTATTCGTGATGTTTAACCTCGGGGTTTCACATTGATGCGGTATTATTATTATCAGTATTAAGAAATATTGATTTGAGAATCCGTTACAATATCTAACTGAAACGTAACGTTGAGGTAAGAGTGTTTTGAATTTTGGTCAACTATGAAGAGAAAGTATTGATTTTTGCTTATCAGAAAAGGATTCAAAATGGCGAATCGCAGTGCATGAGTAATCAATGAAATAATAATATTATTATGGATAAGAGGGTTTCCTTGCACACATAATAATGAAGGACAGTTATTGATCAATCGAATCTTTCAATTATTATCAGTTGATGCTTCGCCGGTACAGTTAAAGGATTAGGATTGGATTGATAACTTGTACAATACACCTGATCTCTCTTGATCATTGAATGATTGAAAAACTTATCGATCACTCAACCGAGAAAATAAACAAAGAAACAAAAACACAACCTTTTTCTCCGATGATAGTTGAATATCACTGATGCCATTATGTTTCAACCAAAAGACTTATAATGACGTGCTCCTATTATGTATAATATCTAAATCAATAGTAAACGAAAACTAAAACCGTAAATGAATAAATCAATGGTAAACAAACAAACAAAACGTACATAAACAAATAAACGAAAAACTAAATACATAGACAGAATGACAGGGATAGACAGGATAGATAAATAGATAGATGGATGGATGGATGCATGGAAGGATGGATGGATGGATGGATGGATGGATGGATGGATGGATGGATGGATCGTTGGATGAATCGTTGGATGGGACGAATGGATGGATGGATGGATGGATGGATGGATGGATGGATGGATGGATGGATGGATGGATGGATGGATGGATG
>JBCEWB010463611.1:9800-38078 GCA_039654565.1 Peronia peronii | reverse complement strand
GAATTTTGGGTTCGGGCAAGGCGCGATATGAAAAGATTAACTTCCTGACATCTTCCAGAATCCCAGCCACATGGGTGTCATGACTCTTGATGTCCGTCAACCATTTATATAATGTTACATATCTTATTATTATTGCCTGTTGCTGTTGATGTTCTTTTGTTTGTACTGTATTGTTACTGATGCTGTTGGTGTTATTATTTGTTGTTATTGCTGTTGCTGTTGTTGTTGTTGTTGTTTATTTTTTGCTGTGTGTGTTATAATTATTATCCCAACAACCACTGTTCTTTAGGTTGTGTTGTTGTAATAATTCTACTGTTTCTCTTGTTGTTGTTGTTGTTGTGTTTATGTTGTAGATTTTGTTTCTCCCTCTATTTGATCAGACTTTGCAACTAATTTGGCAAAATTTCAGAGCTTGCTCTTGCCACAATACTGCATCAGTGTTGTTGATGTTGTTGCAATTGTTGTTGTTTGCTGTTGGTACTTGTTCCTTATGTTGTTTGTGTTGTCGGGAGAAGTTGCTCCTTGTTGAATAACAACAAGTTTCATGTTCGGTTTAGTCTAGCATAAACTGACAGTCGACGCTCATTACTATTATTCTTTCTGGTTTTGTTAGTTTGTTTGTTATACTGTTGCAGTTATTGATATGGTATTCAGGTCCATGTAGAAAATGTCAGGCTTCCTTATTCAACAAGCCACGGGACTGTAGGGCCATTGACATAAAAAGAAATATTCACATCTTTGTCATTGCTTTGCTCTTTAGATGCGACCTTTCTAGCTAAAAAACAAAAAAATTCAGTTGATGCTGTTGAGTGATGCTCAAAGCAAACCTTGTAACTCGAGCCTAAACTATGATGTTTTTATTTTGTATGTTTTGATATTGTTTTGTTTGTTTGTTCATTTTTGTTGATGATGTTGTTGTTGTTGTCATTTAAATTGGCTCATAATAAAGTTTGTTGTTGTTGTTGTTGTTGTTGTCATTTAAATTGGCTCATAATAAAGTCCTACATATCCAAATTTACCATGAGAATAAAAAAATGACCAGAAAGTGTCATTAATTCTCAAGCAACCATATGAAACAAATCAGTCATGACATTTTCCATGTATAGATTTATTGGCATTGACCGAAAAGGGAAATAGGCGTTCTTTGCTTTGGTGAGAAAATAGCTGGCTGTAAGTTTTCTGTGTCCGCAGCTAACGTCCACAGGTAACTCCAGTGACCCTATGGTCAGTGACATTCTCCTTTCTCAATACCAATCCATTTTGACATTTGACTAACTCTGACATAAGACAAATAGACTGTAAATACCTTGTAAATCATTTATTGTTTTGCTCTTAGCACATCTCCCCAAACATAGACAAGGTGTCCTTGCCGAATTTTTGGTTCATAGTTTTTTTGGCTGTTAATGGGAGACCGTTGTGCTCAGTCTATTACTTCTCTTTACCAGAGAAAAGAGGGATTGAACAAATAGTGTAAAGAAGAAAAAATCACTTTTGCGTCTTTTGCTTGAAACATAGACTGTGAAAAATTCCCAAAAAATTATGATGTAAAGAGAATGTTTTCTTTTTATTGTTATAATTTTATCAAATTTTTTTGTGATCAGTCTTTCGAATGACAAGAAGCAAAGGGATTTTTGCCTTTTTACGCTGCTTACTAAACACCTCTTTTGTCTGGCAAAGGGAAGTAATAGGACTGGTCAAAATGATCTCCCCTTACACAGGTCCCTCTTTTGGGAGGGGCAGATAATCTGCAAAATGATCTCCCATTCGTGATCACAATTTATCCAAAATACTTTCATAAGGCAATAGTGTAACTGTGGGATTTTCAGTCTCTGTTTTCACACACCATGTAAAAGCCAGAAAAGGTTGTTATTGTTGGGGAAGGAGATTGTGGGGATGTGGCAAGCACAGTGGCAGGTGCCTGCCTCTCAATAAAAGTTAGGGGCTGGTATCCTGCCAGAGAAATAGGAATGACTTGAACTTACCATTTTATAGTGACTTATCGTTTTTTTGAGGTGGGAATGAGAAATAGCTTTCTCAGATATTGTTGAAAATATTTTTGAAGTTCTATGTGTATGTTGTCCACAAAACTCATGTTGGCAGTTAAAAATCAGATATAGAATATTTAGTGATGCCTTTGTTCAGGCAAAATCTAAAAAAAAAAAAATTAGATTCAGAATTGCTACCTCAGAATTTCTTCAGCCGTAATTGGGCACTCTCAAAAAAAAAAAAAAAGGCAGTCTATAGTTTTTCTCATTTTTCCTTGAGGATCTGAACTCTCAATACAGTCAATACAGTCTCAAGAAAAAGTTGCCTAATCCCATTGAGCTTGAAAGTTTGGCATTGCATCAATTTAGTCATTTTTTAACTTATTCACACTTCAGATTTGTTGTTTGTTTGTTCTAGTGCATTTGGTTAGATCTTAATTTGCAGTCTATGTTTTGATATTGAAGACATTTACACTGACAGGACGTGGCGGCATGTATTTATTTGGTGTGTTTTCTGTGCTTATTGGTGTTTACTTTATGTTCTGTTTTGTTGTTTCTTTTGCTGTTTTCTGTTGTAGTTGATTTTTTTTTCTTTTTTTACTGGATGCCTGAATCGACTCAACATTTTCTGGTGGGAAAATCATTAAGTGAATTCTAATGCTAGCATGCTATAATCTGATTTATTGCTCTGTTTATAGAGTATCACTTTTTTTTTTGGTTGAATTTATGAATTCATTTTATTCTCATCCGGCAGAAAAAGTTATATTATCATCGTAAAGGAATGATGAGATGACAGATTAATCTGTCCATTTCTTTTGGAGGAAGATTTCTGCAGAATGCACAAGAAATTATTTCAACCCACTGCTCCTAGCCATTATGCATGCACATGAGCTATAACTGAAAATTTGTTTTACTTTCGTATGGGGCACTTCTGGCTTAAGACAACGTGGCAAACAACTGCATCCTTCAGTGCCCTATAGGGCACCAATATTTTCTGTGGTTTGTCCCAGCTGTCTTTCAAAAGTATCGTTTTAAGTTGAGAAACTAAGCGATAAAGATCAGACAAGATGACAGACAAGACTTCAACTTGTTGATTTCTATATGGATCATTTTCTTCATAGCCTGTTATGTCAAAATCATCTCCTCATAAAGAAACTTCACCTTCTCAAGTTTGTTGTGCAGCAATGTCTCTTTCTTAATATTTAGTTCTTCGTTTCTCTGTCTGCAGTATCAGTAGTCTAGCAGTCGGGTCGTCAGTCTCAGGATCAAAAGTTTCACGTTCAAACTCTAATGGGTCCAGACATATGGTCAGTTGGAAAAACAATTTACACACATGTCCTGACCCGATCCAAGTTTAAATGGATACCCAAGTATAGACAATGAATGTTTTTGTTGTGTTAGTAAGGATTTGAGTGTCTAACAGGCAACCACTTTGTTATCTTGGTAGGAAGTTGACAGAATATGTGAGTGTCTTCTTGGGGTACTGTATAGGAATAAGTACCATATAAATACTCTCTATTATTGTTATTATCTACAGACGACACCCCAATCAGCCCTCCATCTCGGCCAAGCATCAACCCTACGTTAAGTGAAGAGGAGACAGCCCAGGCCTCACAGAGATGGAAACGAGTGTCGATCTCGGGAACACCATTCGATATAGACCTACTGGCTGTGGAACCTTACAAGAACGTGCTGTCTCTTGGAGGTAGGCTCTCCCACTATGTCTAAATTCATGAACTAAAACTAACCAAGAATTAATGCGTGGTTATGTTTAGGGGCATCTTATCTCAGGGAAACCATTGGTCAGACAACAGAAGGAAATGAATCACGGTGGCTCAAAGTGGATCTCTTAGTTTGCTGCCCCAACCAGGCTGAGTAGTTGTAGCATAAGGTCATTTGGCTCAAACTGGGAAAAGCCTTTATGCACAGCTGGAGTCCAAACCAGACATCGAGAGCCAGTGGTTTCTCAGCTGCTGTGGTCAAATTTAAAGGCTTTTAGATTCATTTTTTCGAATATCGTTGTAGCGAAACCAAAGACACTGTAGTCTTTTTCGCATCACTAGAAAATGCATTCGCAGCTGTGCCCCCCTCTTAACGTGTACACACTCTTCTCCCTGTCAGTTAAAAAATGCATGCTCTGCTGCTTGCATCACTAGTTTTGTATTCTAAATCTAGATCAATTTGTGCCTTTTAACTCACCTTTCTGGATTTTGGGGATAAACGAAAAAATGACATGATGGTTCTTGGATCTTAAAGTTGTGCCGCCAATGCCTGCACACCACTGCCCTCCTCTCCTTGGTTTCATGATTGCAGACACTATTATTTACAGCTGTACACTCTCGACACCGAGGGGGTGTGAATGTCATGGTAAACAAAATTAGTGTAGTATGTGGTCTTATCAGTATAGATCTTTGGCTAAACTTCTGGGATATCGTATACAAACTCACTAACACAGCCCAAGAATTAACTGATTCATTCCTTAGTCAAAATGAATACTTTAAGAAGCCATATTTGAAAAATTGGAAGGCAGAATTAATTTTCTAGCATATCTCTGTACCAAGAAGATGTGCAAGTAGACCCTCCATCCTAACGGAGTTAATGACAATGTTATTTGTAAGTTATGGGGGTGGATGACTTACACCTAAGACATAGGTTTATACTGCACTGAAGGACTGACTCTGATGTTGTGCATTGCTGTGATTAGCTCATCAGAGGTAATGAGTTAATGAGTTTGTTACAGTCAGAAAAGGCTTTGAATGATGTGTTTTATTTTTCCACTCAGGTTACTATGATGAAGGATTGAGTGCTATCATTTGTTTCTATGGCTGTCACCTCCCCAGCCGTCGGCAGGATGACTACACATATCTGATGAACCATCTCTTTCAGTAAGTATCGAGATCACCATCACAAACATTAGCCTTTTATGAGATTGTGACAAAAAGCCATGACCCTATATATATATATATATATCATCATATGCTACACTTTTTGGTTAAGTGACATTTTCCTTTTTCTTCATCACTGGACATTCTCAGATTTACTTCATTTTATTTTAGATGTCATATAAGTTCCCAATTTAAAAAAAAAAAAAAAAAGTACAGATACAGATTTGAACCTCAAACCTCACAGTGAGGATGAAAAAAATAAAATATATCAGTGAGGAAAAAATGTGTTACATGTGATGTTAGGGTCAACAGACACAGACTCATGCCCTTTTGTAAGTATCTTGTATATGTCTTGAAATACAAGACATAGACAAGAAATAAACAAGCAACATGAGAAATTAATGTGATGGAAATGCACTAGTTATTGTCGAGCACCAAATCTTCATTGGGGTAGTATTGACTTGAAAGCCTTTAGTTTGCAATCATTTCATCTTTACATCACAGTTGTTACAGTCTTTCAGGGTTAAGGAGGGAAAACTGTTGATAAACAGCAATGTTATCCGTGAGCCATTTGTGCTTTACTGTTCTGTGTCACACAAACCAGGAGCCATGTATAGGGTTATTGATGTCAAATGGTGTCAAAAGAAAGAAAAATGGGGGAACTGTGATGTCGGTGAAGTAGCGGTTGGCCCTGCGGACTTCTGATGTTCCGGGTTTACATTCTGACATCCCCCCATTTTATTCTTGGGACAGGCAATTTACACACATTTCCTGACTCGACCCAGGTTTAAATGAGTACTTGACTATAGACAGTTATTGATATTGTTAGACTGATAAGGATATGAGCGCCTAACAGGCCAAACAGCCGCCTTGTATGCTTCCCAGGAAGCTGAGAACGTTTGTGAGTGTTTTCTTTGGGTCTGTTGGGGTAAAAATAGATTGTAAAGCGCTCAGTCTGTACTGTATGGGGAATAAGCACTATATCAATGTTCTCTATTACTGTTATCACTATTATATAACTTTACTTGGTAAAATAAATTCTTAAGCTACCACTTTTCTGTGCCCAGATTTCCACATTCTGTGACCTCAGGGTCAGGATTGTGTCAAAAAGATTCCCTTTGATATCCAGCTTATTTGATTGAGTCACAGAACATATGTGTAGAGAACTGTCATTTTGAATGATTTGTCCTACAGTTTTTTGACTCATACATGTAAAGAATTGTCATCTGTTAATGATTTATTGTACGCCTATATGATCCATTCGTGTAGAGAATAGTCATCTGTTAATGATTCATTCTATAGCAATGTGAATGATTTTTATTCTACAGCTATGTGATCTATTCATGTAGAGAACTGTCATGTGTGAATGATTTCTTTTCCACAGCTATGTGATTCATTTGTGTAGAGAACTGTCATGTGTGAATGATTTACTTTCCACAGCTATGTGATTCATTTGTGTAGAGAATTGTCATGTGTGAATGATTTATTCTACGGCCCAATACAATTAGCAAATCATCATCTGTAAATAATTTGTTCTACAGCTATGTGATCCATACTCTGGAAGAGCTGGTGGCAGATGACTATGTTATTGTTTACTTCCACGGATCAACTCCTCGTCGACAGATGCCTGGGCTCGGCTGGTTAAAGAAATGTTACCAGTCAATCGACAGAAGGTGAGTGGTTGACCATTGCTGGCTTATTTGCTTGGTTTGTTAAGGGGGGGAGGGGTTGAAATGAATGAGTATTTGGAATTGAAATATCAAAATTGTGTTTCTGCTTTTTTAGACAGTTTTGCCTCCACTGATATGAGACAAATAATGTTTGAGGTCTGAAACATCTGCATAATGCCCCAAAATGGCGCCATCAAGAGACTATATATAAACATTAAGAAAATTCATTTGCAATTATCTCAATATCTGTGTTTTTTTGCACTGTTTTCCCTAAGGGTTTTTATTTCTGAACCAGTCAACTTCACATTTTAAATATTTATTCCCCTTATCATGTATTTCAATAATAAGCATCCATTTTTCTGAATTCTATTTTGGTTTTTGAGAGGAAAATGAATAAATGATGGAAAATTGAGAAATTTACACATCCCTCAATACACAGTTTTCAAAAATTTATGACAGACATGTGACCCATAAATAAAAAACAAACAAATTTTATATTTCATATAGCTTTTTTAATTACTGTATAAAATTTCAAACGACTACATTTTATATCATAGATGTCCTAAGCTTGTGAAAAAGCTAATTTTTAAGTTGCAAGATCCAGTATGGTGCCATTGTCATGGCAACAGGACACAAAACAAAACACAATTTCTACACTTTTCCTCTAATTTGAACATGCTGTATCCAGACTTGAAGCTGAAATAGTCTCTAGTTCAATCATTGAAAAAAATCACTCTCAGGACCTGCACTCCCCTTTAACTCTCTGCAGTCATGGGAAGTAAGCGGAGGAGCTTCTACACCAGCTCTCTTCACTTTCTCTATTGTGTGCAAAGACCTGTGTGTCTAGAAATCTTTTGCCAGTCCATTCATCGACATTGTCTGCCAGCTTCTTCCTTTGTCTGCCTCTGCATGTTTCTCCTTTGATGGTTCCTTGAAGAATGGGAAATGGTTGTATCAGTCTGTTATTCCCCTTTTCCAGATTCCAGAGGTGTTGGAACAAGCAGTACAGAGAGAAAAAAAATTGCTTCTGTTCCTTTTGTCTGAAAATTAAAACTGCATCATGAAACATTTTTTTCTTACTGTGGTATTTTTGTCAAATTTGTGATCAGTCTTTCAAATGACGGGGAATAAACTGATGTTTGCAATGTTTATTCAACACCTCCTGTGTCTCCCCTGTGGGGGCCCGGGGTTTATAAGTGGGTTCTCTGCTCCCACCTGCTGGTGGTGTAAGCCTGCCATCAGTGGGATGTCTCCCATGCAGTGCCATCCTTGACATTCCAGGGGACATTCTTTCTCTCCTCGCTCCTGTCTTCTGTCCCACTTTCTTTCCTCTCTTCTTCTTGACGTGTAAACATTTCTTACCATGTTTGACACAATAAAGCCATAATTGTGCTGATATGTCGTTGAACCACACACAAACAAACAAACAAATCTCCTGTGTCTGACAGGGAAATAATATGGCTAGTCAAATCATTCTCCCATTGTTTTAGCCAGTCCATGATCTTGTGATGTGGCCATACCACTTTTGCTTGTGCTTTTTGGCAATAATAAGGAGATCTTTTAAAAATTCTCCAATATATCATTTGACTTTCATTTGGATCTGTTTGTTCAGAACATGATCCATATGTCTTGCACTCAGGGCAAATGAGTCGGAAGTCGTGCTGGGTGATCTTGAGTTTCAGGTGTTTTTACCTATATACCAAAATTTATACCAAAGTTTTATTTTTTCATTTAAAAAAAGGTTTAATTTTCATTTTCGGAAATAGAAAAAGAAATAAATTTGGAACCTGAGTCGGAAAATAGTTAGAAATGGCCATAGCTCAAAATCACCGGGCGCAAATTCCGCCTCATTTACCCTGGGCACAAGATGTAAAGAAGATATCCAAGATCTTACAATAGCATCTCATTTCTGTTTATTTTTTCCATGTGGTTGGCTGTCCAGAGGATTATAGTGTGATCTTAATTGATCAAAATAAATCAGAAACCGACTTGAAAAATAACAAGAAGCTGCTGGCAATGGATTGGTCACCCATTTAGACCATCATTGTTTGAAGAGATAGTGGTGGGAGTGATGGCAGTAGTAGCAGTAGTAATAGTAGTAGTAATAGTAGTAAGATAGCGGTATTAGTAGTAATAGTAGTAGTAGGAGCAGTTTCATTATTAGCATTAGTATTAGTGATATTACTATTTGATCATCATCTGTTCTAGCTAGGTGATAGTATATATAACAAACAAGTGAATCTGTTCACAGGTTGAAAAAGAACCTGAAAGGCCTGTACCTGGTCCATCCAACACTGTGGCTGAGAACCATTGTGACAATGATAAAACCTTTCATCAGGTGAGTAAAGGATGAATCAATCAATCAGTCTATCAGTTAGTCAAACAACCAATCAATCAATCAATCAATCAATCAGTCAATCAATCAACCAAACAACCACCCAACCAACCAATCAGCCATTCATACAGCCAATGTAGGTAACTCGTCCCATTCTCAGATTTTGTGTTTCAATGTTTGTAACTCCACTTGATATGTCTTTGTTGGAGGATCCTAGTAAAAAGCGCTTAGAGCCTGTATAGAACAGGGATAAGCGCTATATAAATCTATATAAATACTCTCTATTATTATTCTTATGTTCTCTGCTTTGACCATTTAATGCCCTTTCATTTCGTGGGCAGTAATCAAAGCTTATGTTAATACATATGATCAAAACAGTTTTAAGAAAATTTTGTGAATAAATTAATTATATCTAATCCCCAAAAAGTTCACATCTGAAAAGAATTAGTATATAGAAGGAATGAGCAAAATATCAGGATCTTTTTAGCTGTTAGAGCAAACTACCTGGACCCATATTTACTCTCGGTACATGGCCATCAACAGCAGTATCAGCATCATCATTTTATATACATGTCTTAAAATTTAAGACATAGATTGTCTACTGGTAACTAACTAAATTAAGAGAAATAAATAACAGTGTTAAAAATGTAAATAAATTGGTGGAACTGACCAAATTTTTGAACCAGTTTGGCATCATCATTACCATCATCATCATCATTTTGTGGAAATGTCTTAAAATTTAAGACAGATTGTCTTCCAGCAATTTATGTAAGAGACAAACAACATTCTTCAGAACTCTGTGTTAAAAATTGGATGAAGTGATGGTACAGCTCAGATTTTTTAACCCTTTTGTTAATCATTATCATCACCCCCACTTCTTTGTTTTTTTCTGATACCTTTCCCAGCTCCAAGTTCTCCTCCAAGCTAAGGTTTGTCCGCAGTCTGGAGGAGCTTAACCGTATTGTTCCCATGGACAAAATCATCATACCTGAGGCAATCGTGCAGTAAGTAACACACAACTTTTATCATGTGTAGAACTCCTGAGAACTCGGTCATCTTTTACAACCACAACTCCATCCCTGAAGGTTGAATTGTCAGACACTTGAGATGTTGAGCAAGCAGTAGCAAAAAAAGAAAAAAAAAAAAAAAATCATTTGGGCGCCCTTTGCTTGACACAAACTTCTATGAATTTTTTTTTTTTTGAAAATGATGTTATAAATCAAAAGTTTTCTTCCGATTGTTGTAATTTTTAAAGATTTTTTTGGTCAGTCTTTCGAATGACAAGAAGTAAATTGATTTTCCCTTTCTTTACACACCCATATCCTTTGTTTTGAGAGGACATGCAGTTGGATCCTTGAAAGCCAAGTTGCTTTAAGTGCCACAATCAGAAACAATGATCTTATCTCACTCCAGTCTGAACCTTCTTCGGCCTTACAATAACTTACATGTATACAAGCCTGACATTTTCGATTTATCTTAGCATGTAAAAAAACTATTCATACAATCTCAGTGAAACTTTTACAGTTTACCACAGTTATTTTGATCTTCACTCATGTCAAAAAGGGAAATGATGAGTCTTGAATAGTTTTGATTTTGTGGCTTTATAAAAATGACAAAAAAAATTGCTCTGCGCAAGAATTTTTTTTTTTCCAGCATGTTAAAAGATAATAAAATAAACTATCTTGACAATGAAAAATTTATATGTTTGACAATGTCAGCATTTAGAATCAACATAAATTTCAAAGAACTGAAAGTTTTGTAATGCAGTCAGGATTTCAAGGATTAGACTGTAACCTAATGATCCATTTTAACTGTCAGAAGAGTGAACCATTCCATCCATCCCTTCCTCTGCCCATCCCCATGGACAGTATCATATACCAAGGTGTCTTGTGGTTTTACACACAAGACTTCTAAGAATTCTGGTGTCTTCTATGTCCATACTTGCATTTTTTTAAACCATTGTGTTTGTTTATCAGAAGAGATTGTGCTTTTGTTTCTTTTTTCCACCCATATCTTGTGGACTCAGTCAATCATGGCAAATTTTTTAACTCCTTTAAGTGATTCCAAGATACAACTGGAGTCAAGGCCAACTGAGATCGAACTGGTGTGGTTTTGAACCCCTCCTCCTCCGCTCTTCTCCCTCCTCCCCCCCTCCAAATATGTTTGTCTTATCCACTACTGCTCTGCCCTATCACCCACTCTCCCCATCACATCACTTGTCACTTTCTTCTGAATGTGGGATATGATGATTGTGTCTGAGATTGTTTTGTTTTTGTTTTTTGTTTTTTTTGTTAAGTGTGGGAGTTTCCAATGCACTTACAGTTTCAACGATGACTTATTGATCCACGTCATTTGTTTTGTTGAACTGGTTGAAGCATCGCTGTTGCCCATTCTCCTCTCATCTTGTCCTGTCTTCCCTTCAAGGACAACGATATGAGGTCCATTTCAAAAGTAAGTTTCAGTCTTTCAATTGTCAAAAAGTTCTCAAGATGATTGCAATGTGCGCACAATCTGTAACATGATGACCTCGGCACAAATGCATTGACAATGGTGGATAGTTTTGTAGTATAGCTGTTATGTGAAAAATATGCAGTGCCAAATATAAATTACACTGAAAACTTTTCAATATATGAAAGACTGAAACATACCATTGAAAGGGATTCATAGGTATTGTTATGTTTGAAAGAAGCAGTATGTCTTCTTCAGTCTAACTGTGTTTCAAACATTTGTCTTCTCGCATAATGGGTATTTTCACAGAAACTTTTGAAAGGTTTATCAAAGCTTGTCTTCTTTTCCAACATCTACAACATTACTGCCTTAGTTCATTTCATTTGTCCCTCCTTCCCCCCACCCCCCCCCACTTCATTTTTTAAAATTAATCTGTAATTGACTTAATGTATTGAAAGAAGCAGTAACAATCTGATGCATTGATAAATTAAAAATTCAATAAATTAATGTTCTAGCCAAAGTTTCAATTGTTTTGATCCTTCATCATCATTATTATCATCATCATCATCATCATCATCCTGAGCTTTGAAACCACCATCATCATATTGTGACTACCACCATGCTCAGTTGTCTTGAACTTTGAAACCACTGCTGTTATTTTACCATCACTACCACCATTATCATAATGCTCAGCTTTCTTGATTCTTTTTGGCCTGCCCTTGTTCAACAGTTACGACATTCACCGAGAACACCTTCCCTCCCCTTATTCCACTCCTCAACATCATCACTACCCCTCCACCTCCTACTCCTCCCGGTAACCTTTGACCCAAGGGTTAAAAATGCACAGGGCTAGAGGTCACTTATTAGACTGGTAAGTATTTTCCTGGGGTAATTTAATTTTTTTTTAAAAATTTCTTCTTTGGTTGTGTAACAGTGTTGCTGTGTGACTTTTTGTTCAAGACATTTCTTGCTCAAAATCTACACACAAAAAAAAAAAAAAAAAATCTGTCCTGAATGTGTAAAGGATTCACTAGAAATTTAAATAGCTTTGCAGTGTCACTTTTATAGGAAGTACTCATTTTACACCAATTATTGTGTGACTGTTTTTTCTTTCAACCTTTTTTTTTTTTTCATATCTTGTGTAAACATCTCCGTTTGGTGTGTATGAAAACTGATATAATAATATCATTGTGTGATTTTTAAATTTCCAAAAAAATATATACATTTTCCTTTTATTTTCTTCTTGGCATTGTTGTTTTATACATGAGACGTGACACGATGAAATCAGGCACTTGTCAAACTGAGGCGACTGAACAAATCAAGTGTTTTTCAACAGTGGATGAATTTTTAACGCAGTTTTTTTTTTCTTCACAGAACCCTTCTATATCAATCTAAAAATGCATTTCAGAGTTAAATTTTCTGAAACAGATTGAGTAAAACGGTAATTCAATGGCATGGCCTAATAAGGTTAATAAGGATTAACAAAAGCGATCGGCCATTTTCTCACTAAATTCAGCTACAGCAGCAGGTCAGCCCCATCGTCTTTAATTGCCAATATCTCGACTTCTACCCAAGGTAGAACAAAAATTTTTCACACACAGAAAGGGAAATGAATAATCTTCACAGTGATAGCCTGATTTCACCATGTCGCATCTCAAATATTGTGATAGTATTCATTTCATAAGAGATTGCATCCTTTTTTTTTTCTCAACTTCTGTTGCTCCGGATGTTATTTTTGTATGCAGTTTTTGTTTGTTTTGCTTTCTTTTGTTGCTGTCTTGATTTATATTAATTTCTGCATGTTTTTAAACCCTATTAATCTTGTAACTGCATGCAGTTGTTGTATCAAACCTTTATTGTATCAGGCTATACTTGGAAATATTGTTAAACTGAGACATTCTGGATTGATTCTCAACTTCAGAATGGGATCTGAAGATTGTTCGCAGAATTTCACATTATGAGTCATGCAAAACAGATATGTGTAAAAAAAACATGACTCAATAAGAAAAACACAGTCATCTTGGTAGCAAAATGATTTTTTTTTTTTTTCTGAAATATATAAAATGTTTTTGTTCAAAAGAAAAAAAAAAAAAGATGGAGAAAATAATTGGCAAAAAAAAAAAAAAAAAAAATACGCAAAACTATGAGCAAGGTTAGGCAAGGTTAGTTTGATAGGAACAATAGATCTACATGTTTGTAACAGAACTGCATTTTTTCGGAGATAATGAAATATTTGAATGAAAACAAAAACAAAACAAAAAAAATTGAAACAAAAACATGCTGCTTAATTTTTAAAAAAGAAAAAAATGATAATATTTTAAAAAAAATAATAATAAAAATTCAAACTATAAAAAGGTAAGCAGAGGAATGAAAAAAAAAAAAAGATGTCATTTCATGGATGTAATAATATCACCGTTAATGGCACTGTAGTATAATCACTGCATGGCACAGTTCATGAAGAGGGAATTATAGACATGCGTTGTGTTTTTTTTCCCCACTTTGTAAATTAGTTATAGAATTACATCTTATTTATTATCACTGTTCTACAATACTGGCACAAGTTATTTTCAGCATCTTTGAGATATTTCTTTTTAAAAACTGTGGCTCATGTCTTGATGAGTAAAGCCATTATAATCCTATGCAACCGATACAGAATTGCATTGGTGCATTTTTAACTCAGAGATGTCAAATTTCTTACTGTTGTAGGAAAATAGACTCTCTGGCTGTCACTAATTTCTCCGTTGGCACCAAATCTGGTATCATTTACCATTAACAAACTTCAGTTTTATATGTTGCTAAAGACTATGGCAGGAACTTTTCCTACTTTTGGTGGAGACGGATCGATATCTCTGCTAACTCTAATGGCATTATCTGATAGCTCTTGTCTCATGTTCAGGAATAATACCATGAGACTTCTGTTATATTTTGGCATGATTCTGAGTCAGGCTATTATTGTCCAGCAGTAAGAATAGCCAGGGATACTGTAGTTTATTGGCTAGTAGGGAAGTTCTAACTTTTACTGACATAATTTTATCTGTTTTTGTGTGACTTGTTTCCGGCTTGAGGCACTAAGTTGTTGCAGTCCTTTAGAGTAGTTAACTAGTTAGAAGTACTGTGGTAGGTTTTATTTAGAAAAGCTGGAAAATGTCAAATATTGGATATTAGAATTACAAATGTTTTGCGCCCAGGGCAAATAAGTCAGAAGTCATAGCGGGGTGATTTTGAATTATGGTCGTTTTCAACTATTTTCCGACTCAGAGACCAAAATTTATACCAAAATTTAAATTTTGTTCAGGTCAAAAAAAGGTGAAATGAAATTTTCATCTTGTGAAAAAAAAAAAAAAAAAAAAGAGAAAGAAATTTGGTACCTGAGCTGGAAAACAGTAAGAAACGGCTGTAGTTTGAAATCACCCCGCGCAACTTCCAACTCATTTGCCCCAGGCACAAAACAAATGCTACAGTAGAGTATTTAGGACATTAAATGTTTAAAGGTTTCCAAATATCACAGTGCATTAGACACCAAAAGGGTAGAAACATGTAGAAGATTACATTTATTTGACAAGCAGTATTTGAAGAGCTAGAAACACTGTAGTAGATCACCTTTAGAAAAGCAATATTTGAAGAGATAGAGACAGTGTATTTTGAAAAGTAGTACATTGTATATCTGAAACATTAGAACACTGCAATAGATTGTATTTGGAAAAGTAGTAAATTGTTTACCTTTAGAGTTGGAAACACTTTTGTAGATTACATTTTGAAAAGTGGCACATCATGCATTTGAAGAGATAGAAATACTGTAGAAATACTGTTCTAATTTTTACTGACATATTCTGATCTGTTTCTGTGTGACTTGTCCCAGGTTTGAGGAGCTAAATTGTTGTAGTACAGTAGATACTTTAAGAAATTAGGTACACGGCAATACATTACATTTTGAAAAATAGTATTTGAAAAGTTAGACACACTGTAGTGGATTACATTTTGAAAAGTAGTATTTGAAGAGTTAGAAACACTAGAAGATTACATTTTAAAAAGTAGTATTTGAAGAGTTAGAAACGCTGTAGCAGATTATACTTTAAAAAGAAGTATTTAAAGAGTAAGAAACAATGTAAAGATCACATTATGAAAAGTAGTCTTTAAAGAGTTAAAAACACTGCAACAGATTACATTTTGAAAAGTAGTATTTGAAGACTTGGAAATAGTATAGTATATTGGACAGCAGAAAAGTTTTATTAACATAATCTGACCTGTTCCTGCATGCCATCTTTCCAGGCTTGATGAAGTGCTTAAACATAACCCACACTACCTGGAGGAACAGGAAGCAGAGGAACACAGGCAGATGAAGGAGGAGAAAAAGATGCAGAAGAAGAGAGAGAAGGAGCAGAAGAAGGAGGAGAAAGAACGGAAGAAACAGGAAAAGAAAGCAGAGAAAGATAGAAAGAAAGCACTGAAGAAAGAAAAGGAAGCTGGGAAAGAATAGAGTCACTGCTGGAACTTGCATACTGACATATGTCTAAAAGCCAAAACCACACATTTTTCTTTTCACAGCCTGTGAATATTTTGTTTGACTGCCCTAATCGAGATATTAATAATTCACTTCCATTTTGTTTTCTTTTTATTTGTCTCGATGTTGTTTGCTATTTTTTTGTTGTTTATATGCTATGTAGATTTGCACGTTGTTATTTACCTTGTAAAGTTTTAATATGTAATAGCCTGCCTGTGTGATACAAACAAAGATGTGAAACTATTTTCTCAAAGTTGTTCTATCAATAGCCACCACCAAATCGCTTTCAGCTGTTTTGAAAAAAAAAAAAAAGAGACAAAACCATTTGGCCCAAAGGAGGCTTATAACATAATAGAGTTTGCAAAAAAAAAAATGTATACACATTTTAGGAAAATGAAAACCTGTGTAAGTACCTTTATAAGCATAAATCCCTTTTCAAAGTTCGAACAAAATGTTATAACGTTTTGTTTTGCAGTTTTATCAGATTGCGATAACACTTTTTACTGTATAACAATGTTTGTCTAACGTTCAAGTCTGATTTCCCTAAAGTGTGTACACATTTCGTCAGTCTTGTTGTGTAAGGGTGAACACATTAAAATCTGGATTTTCACATTTGATCATTTCTTCATGCTTGTAGATAGATCTTTATTCTGTGTAAACAATTACTTTAAAAAGTTAATCAGTTCAAACAATGAAAATCAATAAAGTTATAGTTAGCATTTCAGATCATCTAATTTTTCAACTGGCTGTATCTCAGAACCAAAATTAAAATGTGTAAGCCAGTGTCCGACAGCACTTATGATTTTTTTTTTGCAGACTGTATAATGTTTGTGGAGCAGAATAAGGTGAAAGTATTATACAGGTACTATGGCAAACTTTTTTACCTAGTAATTGATCTACACATATAGTGATGATTATGGCTAGAATCATAACTCAAAACCATTTTGTAATGACTGACTATTTTGCTGGAATTAAGTGTTTCAATCATTTAGTAAACTGATCAATCTTACCGCCAAAAATATAGCCAAAAAAAAAAAAAAAAGAAAGAAAAAACCCTTTAAACACACTATGCACGGGACAGTAGGTTTCTAATTCTGTCAAACCTTCCAGTTTAATTTTGTGAATGTTCGTAATGTTGAAGAGCAATGAAGTCGATGGATTATGTCAATTAGAAGTGCTAAACTCTTATTCAAATATGAAATAGTTTGTTTGTCATTTTAGCAATGGGATGATAAATTTCCCCTTTTTAAAAAATTTTTTTTTTTTTGAAATTGTATATGTAGCCTTTTAATCCCAAGGATAAAATTATTTTAACTTTATTTGCCCAGGTTGGGTGAAAGAAATTTCATATAGAAATAATAGAGTTTTGATTGAAAAGTTGGCTCAGACATAGGCATTTCTGCCTAGTCTATCTGATTGATAACTGCCAAGACATGCAATGGGAGAAACTCTTTTTGAGTTACTAACTGAAAGAAAAGCATGACCCTAATGCATTTTAGACACTAACTGAAAGAAAATGTAGCGGAATATAGTAATACATTTAGAGACTATTGGAGCAAAATATAACCAAATATAGTAATAATACATTTAGAGACTAACTGAAAGAAAATGTAAGCTAATACAGTTACAGACTAATTGAAAGAAAACATAACCTAATGCATTTAGAGACTAATCGAAAGAAAGCCCCGATGCCCACAGAGATTAACTGAATGAAAAACATCATTTGAAGACTATCTTCTCCATTAACATCTGCTTAAGTTGATTTATCTGATCCATATAAAGATGGCATCAGCAAATGAAGCAATACAAATAGTACCAGATTTGACATGCTGTCTCTTCAGGTTCCAAATATATAGGCAACTGAACAAACAAGAATAGCTTCTCATTATGCATTTAGAGCTGTTTTTAAAAATGCCCGCAGGTCATCTGTAGACAGCTATCACATCACAGTATTTATGAAAAGTAAAGTGTGGCTATTTTTATCATACTCGTTGCATTGCACGATAGCTGCTTATATATCATCGTGCTGACAAGCTGTGCTTGCGAGCTTAAGAGCAGATGCATGGTATATCCATCTCCCAATCCACTTCAGTCTCAGCTCTGTCTTAGGTGTCCACTGACTTGTCTTACATGGCATTAGTAGCATAATGGTTGGGTGGTCGGACTCAGATCAAATCTTGTGGGTTTAAATCCTGATGAGTCCCAATATTTGTTCTTGGGAAAGACAGATTGCACACATTTTCTGAATTGACCCAAGCTGAAATGAAAGAATGAATATAGACAGGGAATATGATTGTTTGACCAATAAGAATTTGAGGGCCTAATAGCAGTCATCCTGTTGGTCTGCGAGTAAGTTGAGAACATTATGTGAGTGTCTCTGTTGATCTCTGTTTAAATTGTAAAGCACTTACAACATTGCCTAACTGGGATAAAGGCTACGTAAAATAATGCTCTCTACATTTCCCAAATTAAACTATAGCACTTTACTTTCCATTGTCTTGATATTGTGCATGGAGGCTTTTACAGTTATCAGGAGATAATGCATGGAAAACTATTTATTCCAGTAACATTCTTACTTGTTTCAAGTTGTTTGCTTTCGAATTCAAACATGGGTGTTATTGGTCAGCTTGTTTTCACAGTGCCAACTGACAGAGATCAGTTGCACCTAACCGGGGCAGAAATGCTAAAAACATCACTGTTGACACTGATAGTGATGATAATGATTTAGATCTAGATTAAGTTGGTTTTAATGGTTACGAGAGAGGATAAGGGTGAGACGTTACAATATTTGAAGAGGGACTGTATTGTGCAAGATTGCAGTTTAGATCCAGACAGCCAGGATCTAAAACAGAGTCATTTTTTTTCGATAGCAATCACTGACTCTGCTTAGATCTTGTGATTCAGAGCATGAAAATAAAGCTAGATTTAGAGTCTCAGTGTGGTTCAGAGCTCAATGTCTAAAATGGAAATAAAAGTCCAGAAAAAGGTTAGAAGCAGATCTGGCATAGGAGGGGAAATGAGATGCAACAAGATGAAATCAGGCTCTCCTCAAATTTTGAGCACATGGAGTTATTGATAGACTGTCACTGAATATTATTCATTTCCCTTTCTGTGTGTGAAAAAAAATCTTTGTTCTACTCTAAGTAGACATCGAGATATTGGCAGTTAAAGACGATGGGCTGGCCTGTTGCTGCAGCTGAATTTAGTGAGAAAATGGCTGATCATGTTTGTTAATCCTTATTAAGCCATGCCAAAAAATTGTAATTTTAGGTCTTTTTCTCAGTTTATTTCAGCAAATTTAACACTGAAATGCATTTTTAGATCAGTATAGTGAAAAAAAAAAATGCGCTAAAAATCTATTGACTGGTGAAAAGCATGTGATTTCGCTGGTCCTCTCTGATTTGAGTTTCATCATGTCGTGTCTCAAATGTGTGTGGCAGACAAGAGGTAAAATGAAAAAAAATGTGGCCGGGTACCAGCAGCAAGAGTCTAGTATGAAAGAGACCTCAGGGTCAGATAGTGACCAAACAAAAGTTGAATGCATAGAGTGGAAGAAATACAGAGAATAGATCAGTTGTCCATCACTGAAGCTATAGGCCTGGCCAAAGAACATATCGAAATAACCAGCACGGAGGAGGTTGAAAGACGTAACATAACGAGCAAAGAACAACAACTTCATCTTCCTCAACAAAACAAACAGGAAAAAAAAGGACGAGACAATCAGCTGTTTTCAGTGCTAAGGGATCCCAAAAGACAGACCTCATGACTGAACACATTTTTATAGCTGATCCCCATCATAAAGGCCAAAACGCCTTTATACAATATTACATCGAGTTTTGAGGCAAAATTGCTCTTAATGAATTAGAAACTTTGCATACAAGACAAAATGTCTTTCAGAAAAATGTTGAAGTTTTGTCAGTGTACGGAGTTGAGACATCTGTCGATGAAAATTAACTTAATGCCAAATACCAAAGTACATTAGTTCACTTTTCCTGAATTTGGCATTGAATTTGAAGGCAATTTTACTTTCAAGAGTTGATCTTTTGGTCTGTAGTAGGACATGTGCCATATACATCTTTATATCTTGGTTCTTTACCTCTTTCTTTTTTCTTTTTTTTTTTTTTTCAAAGCTTTTTAAAACTAGATTTTGTTTCTGAACTATTTGTGAAATACAGCTTAAGCAATGCTAACAAACTATTAAAAATGCCATGTAACAAGGGGAATGAGTTGGAGTTTTGGTTTCATTGAAAGAATCAAATTTTACTTTCTGTGGGATCACAAGAGTTAACTTTGAAAATCAGTATCTGGGCATAGAAGAGTTGTTGCTAAGTTTTAATGTCACCAAGATAAAGTGCAATCTTTTCCGTATCCACTGGCAATCAGTGAACCCTATAATAATATATAAAAAATTGACACCTTACTCATCTGGATTTGAATGATATAAATTAGTCAAAAAATATAAACTCAAGATGGTCAGGTGGAAAATCATGATCTCTTAGCACCTAGACTGGAGACAGCTTGCATAGCCAAGATCTTATTCGTTTGAGAAGTGTCAGTAGTCTTGCAGACTGAGGCAGAAAAAAAAATGTGAAAAAGAAATAGATACAAAACCCTACAGAGCCAAATACCAAAGTTTTTTGAGACTAAAAAAATACCAACAACTCGATCTAGAGAAAGTCATAGAGATGGTTGCAGAGATGTGCAAAATTCTTAAAAGAGTTTCAATGAAAGTATTAGTTTGTCATTGCCTGTTAGTCAGCTTGTTTTTTTATTGTTGTTGTTGTTTTCCAGTTAATTCACCCTCTCTGTCTCTTATTGAATACATTTGTTTGCAGTTTTCTGACAGATAGTAGTGCATATATTTGTACGTAACTGAGCACACTCTTCCCCAGATATTTTTATTCTAGAGCCATGTCACATATGCCCTGATGATTACATTTCAGATATATCTATATATAATTTTTATATAAATATCAATAATATTTTATATTTATATAATGTACTATGTCACCTCTCCCTGCACAATATTTTGCAATCGTGTTATTTATAGACAGATATGCCATGGTTTCGGTTTACATGCTCGTATTCCTGAATCTGTTCTCTGTCTCTCTTTTTCATTGTTATAATTATAGATTTTTTTTTTTTATCCTAGTATTGCTCGTCTATACTTATATTGTATATCTGCTGAAGTCATAACAACACAGTCATATAGCAATAGGGATTATTTTCTCATCAGCCCAAATAGTGAGCCCTGTTTTTTTCAGCCAGCTGGATTTACTTCCTTTTGCCAAGTACAAGAGGTTAAGGACAAGGACTGGTGGAAGAATGGGAAATTGCATTAGCTTGGGTTCTGTGAAACAAGCAAAGGCAAAAAATAAAAACTGTTAAAAAATCTTATGAGTTCGAAAAATGTTTTCATGATCACAAAGAATTTTTTAAAAATTTCTCGTACTCATTTTGTAAATACTGAGAAAAAGTGATTGCTGTCTTCTGAACAATGTTTATGTTGTGCTGCTTGTACTCGGCAAAGGAAGTAATTTGGCTGATGACGAAGTAGTAGAACACAAGACTTCAGAAAAACTCGACAAAATTTCCATCTGAAAGTACATCAGGTGTTTTCCTACGTAATTAATCATTAACATTACTCCTCTTATTTGGAGGACATCTAGGTTCAATAGGTTCATAACGAAGAATTTTAGTTATAAATTTCTTCCCCATTGTAACCCACCGAGATAACCTCTACTAGGAAGTTGAAAGACGTAATACAGAACGTAACGTAACCCCATTGTAACAAGATCAAGCCAAGAAGTGAAGCAAACTTACGGCCAAGGAAAAGCCGAGGTCATGGGTAGATGGGATTTCCTGAGATATTGGCAAGCTGTATTGGTTCAGTCCTTTTGCCAGTCACAAGCACAATAACGAGAGAAAAACTCACTTATGTGCTTTTTGGTTGAAATATGCACTTTGATAAGTTCTAAAAATTTCAGAGTGCAGAGAAACTGATTTCCCCTAATTGTAATAATGTGGTTTTTCTGGCATTTCGAATTCAATGAAATTGTGTGATTTTTTTGTATTCCTTCTTTACAAAGCTTGTTCAACAACCTTTGTGTCTGGGCAAAGGAAAATGATTTGGCCAGTGAAAAAAAATCTTTGTTGCATAATCTTTAAGTGATTCTGACAAACTCTTTGTCCCAATCAGAAGTGTAATATAGATGAAGAGAGAAAAATCCCAATCATTTCCTACTCCTCATTCAAACTGGGCTTTAAGATTTTTAAAAAATTGGCAAAATATTCTAAGGTCAGTGTAGGTGACCCTATTTTAATGCAACGTCCTCAAAAAATGAATTAACCGATTATAATGTTAGGACCCTGATAGTAAGACATAACTCTCCCTTCTTAGGTATAGTCTTGATTTCTTTTTTAAAGAGAAATGACCAAAAAAAATTCTGTATCTCTATTAGCCATTTTTATGTGTAATAATTATCCTTTATGTCCCTCTACATTTTTTATATGTATAGGACTTTTTTTTTTTTTTTTTCTCTTGCCGCAAGTTATAAAATCTATCAACCAATGAATACATCATCTATTCCTTTCACCTGTTTTTATTCTCAGTTCTTATAACCAGTGATTGTCTATAACCATTCTCTGTTAAATAGGATACCCATTGAAGTAGTAAGTCTGACATCCCTGTTGTATAGTATGCCTACTGAAGTAGAAAGTCTGGTTTCCCTGTCATATAGCATGCCTGCTGGACTAGGAAGTCATGACATCCTGAAAACATGCCTACTGAAGTAGAAAGTCTTGTATCCCTGTCGTATGGCATGCATGCTGAAGCAGGAAGTCTTAGCTTCATGTCATATAGCATGCCCGCTGAAGTTGGAAATCTTGCTTCCTTGTTGTACAGCATGCCTACTACAATAAAAAAAATTCAACATTCCAGTTATATAACTTACTTACTGAAGTAGGAAGTTTGACTCCCGTATAATATAACATGCCTATTGAAGAAGGAAGTCTTACATGCTAGTTATATAACATGCCTACTGAAATATGAAGTTTGACATCCGTGTTATACTTGTATAAAATACCTATTGAAAAAGGAAGTCTGACATCCATATTGTATAGCATGCCTGCTGAAGTATGCCATTCCTGCAAGATAGCATGCCCTCCTGAAGTAGGAAAGTTGACAGTCTTGTTATTTATAGTATCGTAGCAAACTGTCTGATATCCCTGTTGTATAACCTGCCTACTGAAGTAGAATGTCTGACATGCCTGTTACAAAGCACGCCCCAGTTAAACATTTCTGCGGTTGTTGTTGTTGTTGTTGTTGGTGCTGCTGTTGTTGTTTTTGTTGTTATATTTGTTAGCTCATGCTCACAATTATTAATATGGTTATCATTGTTCTCACCATTATGTTGTTTCTTAACATGTAACAAGGCTAGTCATTTCTTCAACCTGAGTCATTGATTGAAGATTAGATATTGATTAAACTGGTTTTTTTTTGTTTGTCACAGTCAGATTGAGGCATGTATAGGTATGTAAATTTTGGATCAGAAACAGATAACACTATGAGAATATGGTGTAATATAGCAGATTATGTTGAAGGATCACTTGTTATTTGTAATGCCCTGCTCATACTATCAGAAAATAATATTGCTAATTTGTAATAACTTATGTAATGAAAATGGCTTGCACTTGCCATGTGAATATTTTAATTTGAACCCGTTTTTCTTTTTGTGTTTTATTTTGTTGTTTATTTTAAATTTATTCATGATGTTTTTATGATTATTTTTTCCTATTTTTGTGTTTGTTTACCTTTTTCTTTTTTCATGTCAAAGTTATGTGTGATAGTAGTGAGTCCTGGATGTGTGCTGGCAGTGACAACAAGAAAAAGAAAAGAAAAAACACTGCTGTCCCATTTTGAGATTAGATAAACTTTTTTTTTCCATAAAGATTTATAATTCATTCATATGTCATGTAACCAAATAAAATGACATGGCATAAACATTTTTTTTTTTTCATGAAGATTTAGAATTCAACCGCAGAATATCATGTAATTGAGTAAAATGAAATGGATGCCGGAGAAGGCTTCATCTAGAAAATGGAGTCTATTGGTCATTGGTCACGGTGATTGTGAATATCTTAACATCGAAGACTAATAGTTAAATCTATTTTTTCATCAAAGCAGAGCACACTTCCATGAGTATTTACCTTTTCATTGACCACAAATAACTGCATACAAGAAAAATTTGATATGAGACTCATTTTACCTTGTTGTCTGATATGGTTTTTTTGGGGGGTTTTTTGTTTCACCTTTTCATTGCTACAGCAACTTTGCAGTTCTGTGCGAAGCCTCAGAGATACGGTCAGTCTTGACCACTACCAACCCCCAACTGCACAACGTTACACCCACTGTGCAGTGAGCCAATTAGCACATGTCCTCTTTTTTCCCACAGACAGTCAGAAGCGACAGCTATTATTCAGTTTTAGTAATTGTTATGCAAGTAAGCATAACATCATCACTCGGTCATCTGTCAAACATCAGCTAGCTTGCAGCCTCAATCAAAAGATTCCACATATAGACACGAAATGCCATTCACTGTTCAGCACAGTGGATTAAAGCACCAAAGGGACTAGTTGGGGGTGAGCTGAGCCAGAGTGTAAACGCTACTACATCTTTTAGCACTTGAGAGACCACTTTTTGGACATATCTTGTAATATTAATAGCAGTGAAGTGATTTAAACGGATGTGCGTATGTATTTTTGTGTGCATGTTTGTGTGTGCTGTGTCCCTGACACTTCACATCCCATATTACCAGCCAAAGATTTCTCCAGCATAAGCAACGGCTTGACACAGAGTAAGAATCAGGCCTTTTGTCTATTATAAATTTATGCAACTTAGCTGATTCTGTAACAGCACTGATAATATTGAAGAAGTGTAAACCATGACAATTTGTGAACACATGAATTCAGTAGATATTTTTTCCTTTTATGCTTGGTGCTTTTCATGCTTGCTTGTTCTGAGATTATTATATTTGATTGTTTCAACACATGTAAGGCTTGAAATATAAATCTGATATATTGCAGTACAATAAAGTCAGCATGTAAATTCTTGTTTGATGTCAAGCTCTCTTGGTGATCCTGTTGTTTTTCCAGCTTCATCTTTGTAATGGTTAGAACCGACTTTGTTCCAAGTCTACATTTTTTTTTCCAGATGCAAAGGGGTTGACTTTAACCAAAACCAGCTGTAATTTGTCCTTTATTAATCCACATGTATGCTACTTGGATATTTTTGTAAGAAAACCTTTTCATCATCCAATTTACATATATTCTTTGATATGATTATATCATTTAACTCATTTAATTCAGAAAGATATTCTACCATGATAGGCATAATATAGCCATAATCATGCTGATGTGCAAATAAATTCAAACACAAACCAGATCAACTGTAAGAAAACCGATCATATCAAAGAATTACAAACCATGATATCATGAAAGCATCAAAATCTAGCAAGGGAGGGTAATTTTTTTCCCCTTTGAATATTTCAGTATTTCATGCCCCTCTATGCTGAGATGATTTCTGCATTAGAAAGGTTGGAAATAAATATAATACATCACTGTCACTGTATTCTGTCTGCGTGTAGACCAAAATTGGGCAAACCTGTTTTATCATGTGATATGTAGAAATAGGCCTTTGTTCTGTGTTAATTTCAGACTGTTTTAAGAGATTGGTGTTAATTTAATAGAAAGAAATGCTCAGAAACGGTCATTTCTATATCTGCATAAATTAAATATATCCGTTTTTAACTTCTCTTATTCACTGAGTGCGCATATTACAGAAAATGCTTCCAAATGTCTGATTTGTTTTGAGGATCTTTGGCAGAATTTTCACCAAACACCCCTAACGGCAAGTTTGAATAATTCATTGTACATTTTAGATATCACATATCAACACGATGATGCAACAGATGCTCCATATGAGTACAGCAGTGCAAAATCTAGCTCCAGATAGAAACTACTCAAATGCTCCACACACGGACAGTGAACAGCAGTGACGTATACAAATATTCATGTTCTTTATTCTAAATTTCAGTGACTGGGTTTTTTTTTTAAGAACATTCATCATTTACTGATCCCTCAATTATTCCAGTTATGTTCCAGATCCCCCAACGATAAGTGGAACTGCGAAGTGAATACCATCTGTTTTGTTTTTTTAAAATTATTTTAAAATATTTTTATCCTTTATGAACCCTTTCCATGTTTTTATAAACTTTTCCCACGCTCTATTAAAATCCTTTCTGAGCACACTTTCGTATAATGTGTGTACTTGTATTTAACCACAAAAATAATTTATATCAGGCCATAGAAACCCATGATGTAATCAAGCTTCCTATGATATAAATTTACATATAGTATGAAGAAAAATCCATGATGTCTGGAGATCGTGAAAGATGAACCAGAAGAAATACTGCACGCTCTATGTCAAATGAATCTAAATGTCAGAACTCAGAGCCTGAATCAAGCCTGGACAAGTGTGTGTGTTCTTCTGCGATGGTTACACAGCTATTTCAAGTTTCCCCCTGGGGTAGTGAAATGGGATAAACAACAAACTTGACAGAAATTTCATGGTTGTGACCAGGAAGACTGAAAAATAAAGATTGACTTAAAAATTACATATTCCATTTTATTTTGTCTTTCAACCTCCTGCGGCTGGTTTATCTTGAGAATTTGAAATAGTCAAATATCATATATATAAATATATATATAAATATGTGCTATATATATTTTTTGTGTGTGGTTGTGTTTATCTGGAAGATATTATGAACTTGAACTGATATCCACATAGCCAGAGGAAAGGCCACATGCTAACTGAATTCAGAATGAAGACAGTGACACAAGATGTCAGTCTTTTCAATTGAAATGAAATGCAGGTCAATGGTTATGTAGTTGGGCTTTCAGAATCAGGATCAAAGGCTTTTGGGTTCAAACCCTAGAAAGGCCAGACATATAGCTGCTGAGACGGACAGTATGTAGCACACACATTCTGGGATTTGACCCAGGTTTACATGGCTAACAGATTATAGATAAAGAAAGTTATTGTTAGATGTGGGGATTTGAGCACCTACTAATAGGCAGTCATTGTCCATAAGCTGAGATTGTACTTGAGTCTCTCCATTGGATCTGTCAGGGTAATAATTATAATGCTTATGCCTTGTGCGGGAAAAAAGTACATTATGAATGAAGTTTAATGCTCTCTATTTTAGAAATTTATTATTCTAAGATGATACTACCTGTTATGTTATGATTTAATTAGTGGGCACAGAAAGTGAACAAACACTGATGAGGTCGTGAAATAAAGGGAGCCAACGTTATTACTTAACGTGGTACAATTCAATTGCGTAACACCTATTACGTGGGTAGCTGTACTAGCAGATACTTTAGTTGGTCAAATTACTTTAATAATATATAATCATGACCCTAGCAATTAAAATCAACATTGATTCAGTGGAAATAATCTTGCTTATGGCTGTTCTTGAAGTCATGATATAACATTTGATGTCTGATTTTAATTTATGAAAAGTGGTAATATTTCATTAAACACTGATAAAATTCAATTGTACTGACTGCAGACTGGCCCAGTTTGCTTGCGGTGATAGAATAAAAAAATGAATACTTGGTGCCAAAGAGCAAAGAATCTGCCTAGTCTTTGTATTTGTTTCAGTCTTTCTGTGATGCCAGATCAGGACTGTGAGCACTGTGTTGATCTTTAAGAGTTAAAACTTGAGTACACTTTTACTGTCCTGACAAGCCCAGATTTTGCTTGCGGTGCTAACAGAGAAACTGAGAAAGCAGCTCATTACTCAGTTGCGGAGAGCAAAAGAATACGTCTAGACCGTAAATGTAGTTGGCCGTTATACATAAATCTCTTGCCTTGCTATTCTGTTTCAAGGCAAACGTTCCACAGTGGTTGTGACTATAGAACTGCTGTCCCTGGAGAGATGGTGAAATTAACCCTCTAACTTGTAAGGGCACTACCTAAAAATTGTGGTCCTGTTCTGTATTAACATCCACTGGTCACATATGATTACTAGAAACTATACTCCTTATAGTATCGTCACTCAAAGATTTCCAATATTTCCATATGAAAAGTTTAGAGTTTATACTTGCGATACCACAAATTGAATAGCGATACATACTAAAATCCATTCACAGTGGTATGAATAAGATAAGGGCTCAATTTTTAAGTAGTGATCTCTATTCTATAACCTGGAGAAGCTTTAAAAAAACCAATGACATTGTCTTATGTGATTTATATTTAAAATGTTTGTTATGTTTTCCTCTTTAGCCATTCCCCATCTGATGTTGTGGTCTCATTTTCTTTATATGGGGATTCTCAACTGTTCCAAGATAGTCTAGCTAATGTGAAACATTCATCTTTAGATAAAAATAGTTT
>JBCEWB010463500.1:0-19666 GCA_039654565.1 Peronia peronii | reverse complement strand
CCCCCCCCACCCCTTTTTTTTAAAAATCTAACTGCAAGAAAACATTCAAAATGCGTTGGTAATGCTATATTCTACTGTGTAATGAGGCATAACCTATTTTAACTTTTTTCTAGAAATGCGCAATACATTGCAATGCATTATTTTTCTTTTGTCCCTTTATTTTCTACTAATATTCACCGGTAAGGATATAATTATTCAAAATGAGTTTATATATTCATGTTTTTTCCATGATGATATATATTTTTAGTACAGTGTTTTTATTGCATAACCTTTTTTTTTCTCTCTCTCTCTCCCTCTCTCATTTTCTCTCTCCCCCTCTCTCATTTTCTTCTGCAGAAACCCGCATTCAAATATTAATGCAATATTTTATCTTATTTTTATGTTTTTAGGAAGTGGATTTGTCATAATTGATTTTTGAACACTAAGAATTTTAATGTGTAACGACTGAGACTGGCAGGTGTCGCTAGTACTTTTCCGCCTGTGTGTCTGGTACTGAAATCAAAATTGTATAAAACCTCGAGTAGGAAAAACGAGACAAGAATCTAAAGTCATAACCATAAAGTGCCACCATAGAAATATTATGAACGATGGCTATGAATTAATGGATGTAGCGCAGGATTTTAGAAAAACGCGGAGGGTATTGGTCCTTGTTAATTTTGTCATAATAGATGCAAATTAGGTTTTTGTCTTGTCAATGGACAGTCAGTGAAGGGGAGTGACGAGAAGAAGAGAGCAGATCGACAGACAGAATGGCGGACAGAACAAAGATAGGAACAGAAAGAAAGCAAGAAATAACGAGAGAAAGGGAGGGGGGAACAAGAAAGAGAGAAAGAGGAAAGAAAGAAACAAGAAGCAAGAAAGAAAAAGGAAGAAAAAGAGAAAAAAGGAAAGATAGATATAAGTAAAGAGAAACAGAATAGAAAGAAAGACAGAGAGAAAGAGAAAAGGAATGAAACAAAATGAAATATGAGAATAGGAGCGCGAAATCAAACAAAATAAATTTAAATGGATAAAGAAAATCAGTAAAGACATTTTGGGCTACATTATTCGTGAGTATCTTATATTATAGTTAGGATATGACTGGGCTGGACAGAGAATGAGATTATTATTATTATTATTATTATTATTATTATTATTATTATTATTATTATTATGTAAACATTGTACTCACTTTCATGATTTATTATTATTATTATTATTATTATTATTATTATTATTATGTAAACATTGTACTCACTTTCATGATTTCTGCTCCACCCTGTCCACAGACCCCCGTCTCGTAACACGCTTCTAGACGACACCTGGATGAATGCGGGCAGTAAACAATCCAAGTACTAAGCTCATGCTGGCTACCACTGCTATACGCTGGTGTCTTAGGAATTCTTATGATGGAAATCACAGCATTTTCGTCACGTTTTCTAAGGAAAATATGAAAGTACTGCCAGCGTAACAGTTCTCAGAAACGACCAAATAAAATTTCAACATAAAGGTTTTATGACAGAAAAAAAGGATAATCAAAATGGTCTTATTTTTGTGATATTTTTATTTATTTTTTTTTCCATTTAGGGAAGACTTGAAACAAGATAAGCACTGTGATAAATTGATCTCATATCTGTTATATAATTAAGTTTGTAGAGTTTTTAAAATAAAATACGTAGTATGATTACCAAAACTGATTTTCAAGAATCTTACAGGATAACAGTTGTCCTGAATGAATACTGGAATTATTAAACTTCTATACGGTATAATTATTTCCCCATTTAAAATACACAAAATTTCGGTAACTTCCAGTCTTGTTAAGCCCTTTTGGTTTACTCCAGAGCTAGTAAAGGTTAAGGTCTGATTTTAAACGAGTCCAGTCTTGTCCCTAAGAGCAGGAAGAACTGAATCTTTTTATTGTTACTGAGTAATAAATATATGTTACACTCTTGCACTTGCTCCACAGCACATTTGAATAATATTTTAAAGAGATTTGGAATGCATGATAATGTTTTACTTTGATTTGTGCACTATTTGAAAATGTGAACAGAGAAAGATGTGATATAAGATGAATATCATGCTCTATTGTTTCATTGTGGTAGATTTTTTTTCCTTCAGGAGATAATATGTGATATCTGATGTACTCCATCATTCTACAAGTCCAACAAGTCTACCAGTTTTTTTCAGTTTTTCTCTGTAGCATTAAACATGTGTACTGTTCTATGAGCATGATTTTGATAATACTATAACAGAAAGTAGTGTGTGTTATGTCTGAGAGTTTTTGAGAATGATTGTGGTATTGTCGTCAGTTATGTTTTTCAGTCTCACTTTTTGTGCATTGACAGTTTTACTGAGTTATCCGTCCATTACAGTGAAGTTTCCTAGTCCTGTTTGCATGGAAGTGCCAGGAATTGTTTGCTTGATTTGTGAGCACAATAGCAAGAGATGATACACTGGAGAAAAGTGATATGATATGATATTTTTCTTTTCGTTTTTCTTTAAGGTTAAGTTTTAATTCATATATATTTGTTGTCACTTTTTAAATGATTTTGAATTTTAGGAAAGGCCATGTTTGGACTGGTGTAGAAGTGACACAGAAGTGTTACTGTTTTGCTTTCTTTCTTTCTTTCTATATTTATTTATTTATTGTTCATTTATTTATTTGTTTATTTCTTCATTTCTTTATGTATTTATCTATTTATTTATTTATTCACGTACTGATGTATTCATTTATTCTTTTTTTATTTTGTTTTGTTTTGTTTGTTTATTGGTTTATTTCAGCTGTCAGTTAACAGACGCATTCCATGCATAAGATATAATCCAGAAAGATATAAAACATGTCTGTTTTCACTTGCAAGTCTGTTATACAAAATATGTGATAAAAATCTGCCATGTTTGTCCAGTTGTCTAATTTGTCCAGCCAAAATGTACAGAACACCAGTGTAAACCAAAGTGAAGCAATGAGCACCAATGACAACATCGTTTTTCTTTGCTTATGTCACCTTACTTGTATATTTCATCACATATACTAGTGGAGTATGGAATATCTTGTTCAATTAAAAGAAACCTGACCAAGGATGTAGAAACTGGATTTTTGGACTTGATAACTTCTTTGTTGTCAATGCCATAATCCTCAGAAAGCTGACGGGAGATCATCATTTATAGTGAAACTGTTTTTTACGTAATGAAGATGGCATTTCCTTAACATTAAAAGTTTTGTGAATTCTGGCAATGATAACTTGGCGATGTTGATAATGATGATGCTAGACTGTAACTGAAAAGACATTTAGTCTACATCTGTGTAACAACCTTCGTCCATCGGACTTCTGTGTTGCAGTGTTACATCTTCCATCTAAGACCTAAAGAACTATAAGTGGCTATTCAAATGCTAGAATTTACTGTTAAAGTTAGAAATCTTACGACACCCAGTAATCTGTAGGATATGTAGTATATGAACACACTATAAAAGGGCAAGATATAAAATATACATGATTGTATTGTCGTTCACAAATAATATTACATCTATACTTGGCAATACCATAGTTTCCTGGATACTGTATATTTAGAGCAGTTGTGAAGTATGGAATAAAGGCTTGAATATGTCATTTACGTTTTCTGCATGAGAGTTTATTATGAAACGGCCTCACAATATGTGACTCATGAGACATCACTGAGGTTTGTATAGACTCTGCCCTGTGGCGACCCGCCCTTAGTAAATGATTTACTTGTTACTGCTGTACAGATAGGAGTGGGCGTTAATTCAGAAACCAAATAGAAACAACAGATAATACTAATACTGGCAACAAAAGAGAGCCAATCTGATCAAATGTCTTGTCTATTAAAATCCTAAACCAGACTGAGTTAGTGACCATATTTTACAAGCATGTGTTGTCAGGATAAGACGTCCTTTGATTTTCATTGTGGACTAGAATTTCCCTAATGTATTAATATGCTGAATAGTCATTGTTGTGAGGAAAGAGTGCCAGGATCTAGAGGTACAATAGAAGAGGCCACAGCAGAGTCATATAAGCTACCTTGGCTCAGAATGGTCACTGAATTTCCATTTTCCCACTGCGACATCTGAGATGAAATGTAGAGCGGATATCTGTTGCCTTCTTGTAGTCAAATACACAGCCTGTCGTGCACATGGCAATAACCACCCGGCCGTCTCCGTCTTACACTTTTACGCTCAAAACAATGTTTATTGAATGAATAGTTAATGAACTGTGCCATTCTTTGCTCATGTTCTCGTGACAGCATCATAAACTGAAGCGTTTGGTGATTTAAAAAAAAAAAAAAAGACAGTATGATTGTAATAAAGTCGGGGCACATTATTAGGTTCCATTGTCCAAAATGACAAACATCCTTGCAATTGAAGTGATCCCAAATTTCCTTCCTTAGTGTTGTTCGCAGATAGTTAAAAATGACACCTCTCTGTCAACTCACCATCTAATGGTTTTGTACATAGACGGGCTATTGTACGACGGCTGCTCTCGAGTCTGTGTCAGGCATTGAGCCCAGCATGGAAATGGTGTAGAGTAGTACTCAGTGAGAGGTAGTTCTAAATACCGCGACTTTTCTTTCCTCTCATGTCGAGTTTTGAAACCCGCGCCACTCCCATAATGCGGAGTCGCTGTAGGAGTCGCGACCTGTGTTAAGAACCAACAAAAGACAGCGCCGCCTAATTTCTTCTTTTTGACACTAACTGATATATCATTTTTCCCCACGCTGGAAGCAATAGAGTCAGCACAATTCAGAACTTGTGACATTAAATTTTACATCAGAAATCTGTCCCACTGGGTGGCGGGGTGAGGGATTCTTGTTTGGCGAGGCATCTGTGATAGCTCTCAGCATGTCGCGGGTGAGCAACTCCTCCCAACACTTAAGATGTGTGACTGGCGGAGGGAAGGAGTGCTCACTCCCCAAGCCTTGCGCGCGTGCCTTTAAGTTAACGTTCATAACCGCCCTTTGCTACTCACACAACTGTAAGTGACAACTCTGCATACATTAACACGTAATGACACTTACAGTGGTACTATCACACCGTTATCAACGCTCAGGGTAAGTCTGGCATACTTTCCACCTCTTGACACCTTATTGAGCTGAGCTTTCAAACTCCCTGGAAGCTGAGGTCGCTCTCGAGCAGTCACGTGACTTAATGAGCGTCTTATTCGCAAGATAAAGAGATGAGTGAAAACACGAGTATCTTTGCTAGTGGCCGTGATTGCTTCACAGCGAGAGGTGAGCGTGCAAACGGTTATATGGGTCATTTTCGAGCTGGCATTTAAAGTGTTAATGTCCTTAAATTCGAATTAGTCTGAATGGGAGGGAACTGAATGAACAAGTGTAGCCACGATACCCAGACGCACAACTTCTGATTGCGATCTTGAACAGTTTTATGTGTAAGCCTAGTTTCATGCTGGTAAGACAGTGCAAACGTGTTCAGATAGGACAGTTGGGGAAGAGAAGTTGAGTCAGATTTGTCAGTTGTAGTGAGAGGAAATGGCGTGGGTAAAATTTTGCTCTTCCTCTTCAAAAAGGGTAAAGTCACTGGAAGTGTTAATGGCCGTTCTAGATCAGAACTATAATTATGCAGTATAGCAATAAGCTATAAGAGGGCAAGATATCACCTCTATCTGAAAAAGAACATCGTGAGAGTAAAAACAAAGATCTATGAGTTTCGAACAGAGAACATTACCTTTCTCGCCCTAAATGCCTTACAGTGAAAAACGCAAAGCACGCACTTGCTTTTGGACAATGTTCATCTGTAGAGTAGATCTAGCATTTCATACAAGGGCACACGACCATCATATCATTGGTTACCTGAACTTGCAGGTCACGACTGTTCCCAATGTCCATCATACATATATTTCACTCTGAGAATCCTGCTCTCTCACTGCGAGAGAAAGTCAGTGACGTGATTTACCATTTACTATTACGTTGCTGACATTGTGTTACCTCTTAATTTTCTCTCTTCCAACGCACAAATAGTGGAATTGAAATGAGGCGGTAGTCTGTGACAGCCCAAATATCCATGTTATCCTTATTCTCCTTCAAATCAACTACTTCTTGGCCACCAGCAATAATCTGGCGAATCTACGTCAAACACACGCACGCTGCGCGTTTGTGCTGTTAGCAGTCATAGCAGGTCTTTACAATACTAGAACTGAAACTTCCAAATGCCTTCTCTATTTTCTGCTTTTTTAACCTCAAAATAATTAAGAAGAACAACGACAACAAACTATAAACGGGTGATTACGGAGCGAGTCACATGGGTCTAGACAGAGCAGGAACGCGAACCCATTCATGTGTGAATAGAAAGACAGTTTTGGGTCCACGAGTTATCAAGGTCGTGAATGTTCTCCAGGACCCCGCACTCACCTAACCCAACTTCGCCGCCGTGCATTGTCCTGTTCGTCAATCTGTTATTTCCTAAACAGCCTCCCTGCCTTGGTGTATTGTTTTCTTCCCCGTACCCCGTGGCTTACGTGCGTAGTAACTACCCGCACCTCAGCTCCGCTAGAGCCAGACATCTGCTTTTGGTTTGTATACGTTTGTCGCTACTGCTTTTTTTTGTCTGCTCCACCTCATGCCTGGAGATAAAGAGAGGGGCCGAAGCAGCTTATGACTAGGTTACAATTGGATGTTGATGTAAAACATTCGATAGAGATCATGCAGGGGCACATCCCGAGAGATGACAATCAGTTGTACAACATGGATCCGCCACATCCAGTGAGGCTTTGCCAGACCAATCTGCAGGCTTTGAGCGGAGGGCTCAGAATGGGATGCATCAGCCAGTCCTACATCATTGAACAAACTCAAAGACAGGCATATGACTGTATAACATGACAGCGTTTTTTTTTTTTTTTTTGTCGTGTTTTTAACAAGAATTAAACAGTTTCTGTATCAGTCTCGAACAAAGAAAAAGAAGAATCACCGTCTCTTCTTCTATTTATTTTGTTGTTGTTGTTGCGCTGTTGGCTGATGTTTCACTCTTTGGGATGTTTTTCACATGTTCTAGCAATAGTTTCTCCTGCAGGAGAATACAAGCGTATTGAATATTGTGGCCTTCAAGTCAATGCAACTGGAAATAAAGCCAGTCTAGGGCAGGGTAGACTCTTGAAAGAGGTCAGCGTTGGCTGTTTCTTTCCTCGAGCCGATCGCCGAAGACGCTCTGTAGTCAATTTTAGTGAAATTATCTGTCCAGCCGTGCGAAATTCTCCATTTATTTTCCTTCAGCTTTCTATCTTCCCGGGCAATAATTGTCCAGATATTGCGATGTGTTACCTTAACTGTGATGACAATCCTTGACCTTAAAAGTTAAATAAATCCCAGATGAAACTTCTTAAAAGAGAGGTGATTTCAGACACGTCAGAGCACGATTGTCTTTCTTACGCCACAAAACGCTTTCGTAACGCGGGACTTCGAAGACGTTGAGAGTGAGTGGCGAGAGTGAGTTGAATGAATAGGACGAGAAAATAAATCTTTCGCTAGAGAGGTATAATTATTTTAAAAATATTCAACGGGACTACTGTCATGTGTTGCAGTATATCTTTCATTCTAAGAAGTTTCATGCTTACTTACTGCAGCATTACTTAGAGAACTACATGAGACAACATTTTTTAACGGTGATATATTTCTTCTTTTTTTTAATAGGATAATCTCCCTTTTAAAAAACGTTCCAGTAGGAGACAGATAATATTTAGCACAGCAGAAAAAACGAGCAGGCGACATGCGATTATGGTAATGCGTGTGGGCGTTAAAAAATCATTCCATCTCTCAAGTTCTACAGAGTTGCTCATTGATTGCCTTGGAATAGACTGTGTGCTATTGAGAATGTCCCTGAGCTTTCTCCAATTCTCTAGAAATTATGTGATCTCTTACTTATCGTACTGAACAGCTACAAGCCTGTATAGTTTTTTGTTTCCCTGTGCAATGAGGATGAGGTGAAATATGCTGATATGACGCTCGAACAGCCTAAGAGTTATCTCATTATTTATTTATTTATTTATTTATTTATTTATTTATTTACTTATTTATTTATTGTTAGAACTTGCAGTAATATTTCTTGAGTTAAGGATGTCAAACATTACACGTTTGAGATGAAATGAGCTTGGAAAAAAAAAGTCTCCGAATTAGAAAGAGTGCAAGTAATGAAGTCTGTAGCTGTTTTCAATAAGCCTCACAGACCTTATAAAGTGCAGTCTTTAAGAGAGAAGGTTATTATTTAGTTATTTTATGCTATCCTGCTCACACCTGCTTGTCAAGACTCATACTAGTCAACGGCCAGGCTGTTACTAGTACTACATTATGTATTTAACTTAGCACGGTAGTGAGGAGCTCCTGGGACCGAGCGAATGTCACAGCCGGCAACGGCTTAGCCATGCATGCTCTCCAGCAGAAACAGGCGGACTTTCGCACAACAATGGAACATCAGATCATTTAATTTAATATATCTTCAGTTGTGGCATCGGATTTCATAGGCAGGGTAGAGAGCCGGACAAACCTGAAGCATGAAGTGATGACATCAGTGATGAAGGTAGAAGCAAAAGCACGGTTTTCCCTCGACTTAGGGTTAGCGTGCTCTGTTGCATTAGGAAAGAGAGGCGGCATGAGTGGGGGGGGGGGGGGAGGAGGGGAGACAAGGGGGGGAAAGATTGAATTCAGATAGTTGACAGAAAGGACACGAGACTGATAGTCTTTCTCTCTCTCTCTCTCTCTCTCTCTCTCTCTCTCTCTCTCTCTCTCTCTCTCTCTCTCTTTTTGTCTCAGTACTGTCTCCCATGAGGTTACCGCTATGTTCTAATGTGCATTTCAGCCACCTGCGGATGGCTATCTCGCTCTACTGTGCAATTCAGTATCATTTGTATTCAAGATGTTTCCTTGTATTTTTATGTTTCGAGCAAGGAATACACTTTGTTGAGCATGGGATACTGTTCTCTCTGTGTTTTGTAAGGAGACATCAAGTTTTGATAGCAGGTTTAGAAGTTTGTTTAAGGCTGCTAAGTTGGGGCTTCTTTCTGACAACTGCTAAAGTCGATGATATAGCGAGAGAAAAAAGGAGGAGATTATATGATTCCAACGAATTGTGGCTATGGTATGTGATCGGATCTACTTGCAATAATTGGGATGGACGGACAAACTCCGAAGATTTCAAAACAGCATTGAAAATCACTGATTCTCAAACCGAAGAGACGAGGTTACCCGAAAATACATTATTATGATTTGTTTTATGAAAATGCTCATGACAGACTCTACACGACTGTCCAATGCGGGCGAGTAAATGTGACCCTTTTCTTAAGCGTATGAAGTGTCCGTCGCATTGAATTTATGTGGTAACATTCATGCTGTAGTTAGTGTCATCAAGAGTTTGTGTTGTTGTGTCTTTCAACTGAGGAATGATTTTTAATGACCAAAAAGTAGGATTTGCTTTTGTCTCAGTTATATATTGAGCTCTTTATGCTGTCAGTACTGTACAATCAGAAAAAAAAGAAAGAAACAAACAAAGATGGCATCATATCAGTAATATGGCGCTCTGACCCCACTGATCTGAACCAAGAGTTTAGTTGCCAGGTAGGCTATCTGTTTGCAACTTTAGTCAGTTCACCAAATTTTAATATGAACATTTGTAAATATGGAGAAAGTAATATGCAGGCTGAGAGGAAGGAGATGAGAAGTTAAAGGAGACGGCTTTGAATAGAATGGCAAGAGAAAGCGGGAGAAGAAATAAAGAACCCACTACATTACAGAGAATTACATACAATAGTTAGTATTCAGACTATAATCTCGGACTTGATCGCTGCACCATCGGGAAGTCATATAATTATGCAAGCTAACAAGCCGGATGTCTCTGATGAACGTGAAGATGCTCTGCATGCAGAATCTTTGTGCTCGAGGAAATATGCACGAGCAATAAAACTAGGGCATACATCCAGACGGTTTATTTAACGTGATATCAAGAAATTGATCTATTTTATAACCTGCGAATTCACTGCTTTATGGTTCGCATTCACAACCTTTTGCTTTGCCTCATTAACTTCGTTGACTACAGGATGGCATGTTTGAAACGTTCTCTACTATCTGCTATTTTATTACTTTCAATATCTTCTTTTTGTAATTGGAGAAGAGGCAAAACGCCATGAAAGTATGTAATCATATGGAAATGTGAGGTTGAAAAGGAGTTCAGGTAATAATTATTTTCTTTTGTTAGGCCAAATATTGAAGAAAAAAAAACTTGAACTTTTGAATTCACATCTTTCAAGTTATATTGTGTCACAAATTGAATCAGCTATCAATGTCTTAAAGGATGGGATTCAATGAAAGCCCACTGACATTGAATCTTTCATTCTGACGAGCTTTAGGTCTTTCAGCCTAAGGACTTGTAGGTTACCTTAAACTACTGGTTTTCACATGTGTTGCTTTGTTTCTGTGCAGCAAACAACATGAACTTTCAGGTCTGTGTGTTTGCATGGAATAGAATGGAATGGCTTCGTGAAGTGACGTTGGGCATGAGATCACGCTTGGCGAAAGATAATAGCAAAGTAGATGTTATGTTGAACACACTAGACCCAAAGCCAACAATATTTCAGGTGAGTGCCCCCGGAGCACCAGGTTAGTAACCAGTTCTGCGATATTCCGATATCGGAAATGAGGATTTCTATATTTACTGATTACTGATTTACCTCTCAGCTCAGAACAGCCCCTCCTCTGTGTTGTTTTCTGACAGTACTCGAGATAACCTCCAGTAGGAGGTTGAAAGACGTATTACAGAACGTAAAGTACAAATGTTCCAGTTGTCTTTTTCTTTCACTTTCTTCACTATTCACCAAGCAGTCCCGCAGTTACCAAGCCCAGGATCCTTGTAGGGGCAGTGTGTTTGGCCATAATTAATTATTGTGATCGAGCAAATATCACACTCAGTCTCGTGGATGATGGATCTAGATGCAAGAAGGCGTAGTCGCCCACGCGCAGTATGTTTCTGTGCAGACCTGTGATAACCTAGCATATCCATAAGTGATCAGCCATTTTAAGTAGTGCATCACTGTCATAGCTTGTCAGTCATAAAGAGAAGTATAATGCCAGAACTTTGATAGAGAAAACTTAACAACAAGGCACTTAACCCTTTGATTTTGCCAAGACTATAACTAAATAATTTTGAAACACCAGTCCAAATATTTAGATTTGACTGTTCAAATTCATCAAATTTTAATGAAACAAAAACACTGGTGGTAACATAAATATGTGGATTTGAATAGTTGGCAAAAAACCATTGATTTAAATATCGACGATACAATGAAGTGAACATATATGTGTCCTGTCAGTGAAAGGTTTAAGTTATATACGACTTAACAGCCTTGAAAGATGTATGTATAGCCCAGGAAATGTGCAGAATCACAGATGTTCTGTCAACAGTGGTAGATGTTTAGGAGACATGATGCTAAACACAAGTCTAGATTTTATAAAATATCGTGCCCCATTGAGAAGTCTTTGAGTCACCCAAAGCGAAAGGCCTCAACAAACGCATGGTAATCGGCTGGCTCACGAAGTCGTACCTGATCAAAAAGTCAGCCTTTCCCATCTTGCGTATAAATTTTAACAATAGTGGTTTGTTGTTGCTATATCGTTTGGGCTTGGTCCAAGCGTTGCTTTGGAAGGTTGTTGCAACAGAAAAAAATATTGAAGTGCCTATTTATGTAAGAATGTGTCTTTCAAGGGCAACATGTGGTCATTTTTTTAAGAAACTAATTTGTATCTTCATTGAAATACATGTACCTGTATATGACAGTTTGTTTATACCAGATTGTTTGCTGTATTATATATATCAACGTGTCTGTCGCTGTATCAATTATATTTGAAATATTGAACCCAGTGGTGGCAGTCATCCATTACAATGGGTCCATTATGCTCTCTTGTTGTATTTGTTACATTGTCATTCTTACATGCTAGGATTGTCCTTGTGATCCTGTATCAAATACGATGTGATAGTATACCACAATTAATTTTCCAACACACAGTAATACTTTACAATTATAAGTCACACCTGTAACGTATTCATTCTATATGAACGAACCCTGAATGTTTTACTGAATGAAATATCTCACAATAAAATGACATGATAGCATAACCTCCATTATTCTCTTCCTTAGAAGTTGCACAATATCGTATCGAGTACCAAGTATATTGACTAGCATTCCATCCTCAATACCTAATAATCCTCATTTAAAAGCAACAACAACAAAAATAGTAAACAACACAAGCAGCTTAGGCATGATAATGGTGCATAATCAGCGCCACAATAACCATCATTGAGACATCGTTGGTCACACTAGCTATACATATTACAATACAATTAACCTCAAACAAATAAATCTTTTACATGAGTTTCAATATCAGAAAACAAAGTGACAACGACTTTTACATCATATATTAACACTAGCTATGTAACTAAAGAGCTAGAGCCAGCACACGATTATCAACACAACATAGAGATTTAGGACACCCACTCACATTTTCTCATAATATTTGATGCCTTTGACAAGATAAGTTCAAAATTTAATGAGATTTTGTGAGACATGTGAATTCCACAATATTATTAGACTTGATGAGTATTTCTGTGACTTCTTCATCTTTTTAGACATTCCGTTAAATATATGGTGTGAAAGAGCTGGAATCAACTGTAACCTGTGTTGTGGGAAATAACTGGTCCGATGGATTTCTAAAATGACTGAATAAATTGTAATCATTGACAATTTGACTGACTTGTAACTTAATTTTTTTATTGGTTTTAGTGTCTGTCCACGTTTTGTGGTCGTTGTTTGACAGAGATACTCTTGTTGTTGTTCTTCTTCTTCTTTTTCTTCCTCTTTTTATTTCAAATTCTTGAAAAGTGACATCGACCTGTGTTAGAATTATTCGACCCAGCAGAGGAAAGATCAGTGCTGAATAAAATTCTCAAAAAGACGGAGGGGAGGGGGGGAGGCAGTGAAGAGGTTGGGACCACTAGAGAAGAGAGGCTGAGATTGCAAACTGTCAGAAAATATTTGTGGAAGAGATAAACCGGAGCGGGTGGGTATCACAACAAAATAAGTGGAGAAAACTTAGATGAAACATATTAATTTATTATATATTATGTAGAAAGAGAAGGATAAAAAGATGTACAACTATCACTGAATAATTCATGAATTTATATATAAAGATTTAATTTACATGTATTTGATTGAGTGAGCAAAAGCTACATACTTCAATTTGATGAAAATGACAAATATGACTTAAATCTGAAATGTATCGGTCTGATTTTTTTTAAAAATCAGTTATTCTTAAATCACCGCCCTTTGATTTGTTCTGTTGGCATTGACTTGATCTGAAAACCCGACAAATTTGTCATTTCATTGATAAAGAAAGGACGCTAATCCATCCTTTCCTTGTTTAGGAAAGGGCTGTGTTTGTATTTGTTTCTTTCTTTTGCTATATATTGATTTTGGTGAAAGAACAAAACTGATTAAATTTTCAAGAATTTTGCCTAGCTGGAATGTTGTTGTATTTAAATTCCTCCAGTAAAACTTAAATAAGCAAACAAACATGAAAATTATTGACATCCAATAGTTCTGATTATTGTCCTAATTTCTCGTAAATTGTGTCTGACATGGATTGAATAATTCAAAATCACATCGAGTTTAGACAGTCATCGATTTCACTTTAACAATAAAAAGATAGCTCTGAGACGGGCTGATTTATGCACTGCATTTAATATGAATGATTTGTGTTTATGTTTGTTTATCATTCAAAAAAGTTATGCCTGCCAGTGTCATCGCAAAATACAATATGTCCTTGTTTCCCATTTCACGTTTGCTGAACTTTGATGTGATATAATCGAACAAATACCTTGGTAAGATAAACCACTCCTTTTCATCTCAGGAATGAAAAGAGTATGCCTACCTACTACAAACTTGGAAAAATATCGAAAATACAAGAATTCCAAAACTGGATATAATTTAATAAAGGAAAAGTGGAAGATAAAGAACCATAAAAGTCGGTTTTTCTATTTTTGAATGTGCCACCCAAAAGAAAGGGGAAGAGGGAGAACTTACTCAGTATTTCTTGTTGACTCGTCACAGTTTTCTGTTTCCAGCTTGCACCCAGAGCGCACTAGATGACACTGTCAGAAGCCATCTCGTTGTGTGTCACTCTCGTACATCAGCTCTCTTCTTCACGTCCTCACCTCCCTCAGGTTTGGCGTACATGATATGACAGGCCACGTCCCAGGACTATTTTTGGCTCTCGACCGGCTCTCAGTTCATGCCTTACTCCGCTGCAAAGCCGGAAAGATTTCTTTGTCTTTCTGTGTTGTTCATTGTATACCAAAGACTCCTCAGCAGCTCACAAATCTACGGCTACTCCAGCTTTGGCTAGATTGACCTACGAAGACCTGCAAACGTCCAAAATGAAGGAGTTGTTTTTCCAATCCAGAAGTCGTTTCACTGGAGCCCAGGCACGTGCTAGTAAAGATAACGCGCCACCGGAATTGACGTTCTGCTTGCCCATTAACCCTAAAACTATCAAGGGACCAAGTCACTGAACAACTTGTTATTTAACTTAGCATATGGATTGCTTCATCGACCATGTCGTGGGACAAGAACAACTGAAGCATCATTGTCATCACGGGGGTTGTTGATGGAAAAAGGAGTCCAGTATGGCAGAGGAATACGATTCTGGACAACATATATATATAAAATTGGCTTAAACCAGAAAGAACGACCAAAATACTAACAGCAATCAGAGACCAGGACTATAAAGGAAAATGTTCACCTGTTGATGATGATGCCGATGGATTACTTTCCAGAAAATATACATTATTGTATCAGAGTAGCTGTCTTAAACAGTGATGACTTGAATATGGACAAATATTATGGACATATTGGCATCCTGGCGTTTTCTGACACTTTAGGGTCAAGCGTGCTCTGGTTGCTGGGCTTGCTGCTGGTCAGCCATTTTGGATCTGCCATGAACTGACGTAAATATTGTCTTTGCTGCAGTAGAATGGGAGGAAGACGTGATCTACGGCTGTTTACCTTAAAAAGACACCAACAGTGCCAAAATTAGAAAATTGCTTACATTGCTCTGGCAAAGTTTTGTTTGAACTCCACACAGGTTTCTTTCATCCTCTCTTTTTTTTTTTTCTTTTTTCAATGTCTTCTCGTGTATTTTATCTTTCCCCATTTTTTTTTCTTTTTTTAAATATAGTTTTTTAAAAATTGTTCTTATGGCCAACTGCGTGCATGTTCAGCCTATTCCCATATTTATGGTAGCCGTAGAGATTCAGTAGACAACCTAACGGAAACTTAATTATCTTAACACAAGAATTTATAAGCACTTGCATCTGTTACACTGTGTGAAAATACAAAAGACCATTTCTCAATTATCTTTTCTTACCTTGTACTCTCAGCACTCTCTAGCTCTCTTACCATTGGTATATGTTGAGTAAACATCTGTCTATTTCCTTTTGTCTATCTCTCTTATTGTCCCTGAATTAACTCTATCTGTTTCCCGGTGTCTGCCTGTCTGTTTATTTGTCTTCTCTTAGTCTCTGTCTCAGTTTCTCCATTTCAGACTCTTGATACCTTTCCATCCCCACCTGTCCTCCCATCGCCTCCTTTTGGCTCCTTAATGATAAGAGGTTTGAAAATACCAATTGTCAATCGCTCCATCAAAATAGAAGAAAAGAATCTGAAAAAGAGAAAGAAATCTCTGCAGTGGAGTTTATCACGTCTATCTTTTATTTCACTGTAGACTATATCCGAAGCCCAGCTGCATGGGGCTCTAGGATCAACTGGCAGCTTAGAGGCTGAGAAGAAAAGAAAGCACTCTAGAGCCTGTAGAACAAAACTGTGCTAATGATTTGACTTCCCATGTGACTGCGATTTTCTGTGGAATTGTCCCTGCCCATTTCCTACACGCCTGTGCTTCTCCTTGATGTACCAGCACAACAATCGGACATTTTCCGCCCAGAGTTATGGCCCATAATGCACGGATTACGGTTATGTCCCTTAGTAGATTACTTCAAAGAGCGACCACTACAAAGGAAAAAAAATGACTCGGTCACTTATTTAATGGTCCTCCTAGTCGCATATTTGAACATTGGAATGAATGTGGGGATAGAATCGCATACTTGGCGATTCCTAATCCCCATGTAATGTAATGGTTTGCTTCAGGTATCTAAACGTCTCGTTCAGAAATCTCCTTTTAACAATATGCATATTCGTGGAACTATTGTCATTAAAGTTCTCAGCGGGAAAATCATAGCTGTGTCATGAGAATTTAACTTGGTTTTGACCGTGAAAGCCCAGAATGACTTCAAGAACTGCAGTAGGTTTTGCAAAATCATTGTAGCAAAACTGCAGTTTTTTACTAAAGCTCAAAGACTGGAAAACTGTTGTCGCTATTGATGTTTTTGTGCGGGGAGCCATCAAGAAAGTCTTGCTAATCCCTTAGGGCCCATAACTGTTTCATGCAAGTAACTTGAGAGCCGAATTTGCGGACTTAGTAATCATGTGGAGTTACAAAGGATGGCCTTGTTGTAGGAGAAACGCCTTTCAACGTGGAGGACTTTCCGCCCAAAAGGTACATTATCATTTCATGAATATAAATCCCAAATAATGACATCAAAACTATATAAATCTGTAAAAGATAGAGGCATGTGTTATGGCCTGTCTTTGTGACATAGTATCTACCACAGGAGAAATCACTTCTAAAGACGACCATAAACTTGGGACGTAGAAAAGAAGTCAAGGCAAAGGTCAGGACAGGAGATCAATGAAAGAGGAGTTGTGAAGAATGGTATGGTACGTATTTAGACGTATATAATTATTGCATCGTTACCATCCTGATAATATGGTCGTTGTTGTTAATGTTAATATTATTTGTATTGTGTTTTTGTCATGGTGATTGTTGTTTGTTATGTTGTTGTTGCGTGTTGCCGATGTTTGTTGTCGTCTTCGTTGTCGCTGTATTTGTTCTTGTTTTTGTAGTTGTCATTGTTGTTGTGGTGGGTGACAGTGTTGGTACTGGTGATGGTGAGTGAAGGTATGATTTTTGTCATTGGGAGAAAGATTAAGAAATAGAATGGAGAAACCGTGGGAAAGAAGGTGGAAAAAACCAAGAAAAGGCGTAAACATAATCAGTCATCGAACAAAGAAGGATTTAAGCTATGCGTCTTCTGAGCGATTAGACAGTTTGGAGTAATGTAATTCTTCAGGTAATACGTGTTAAGTGAATGGGGCCATTCTTATACGTGGCCCAGTGTGATTAGGGGAATCTCTGCCTCGCTCATCTGTGGCTTAAACACGCTAAGAATGTCTCTGCTCACATCGAGTACACGGACTATGCGACCTGAGACGCATTCCTGATGCTACTGTTAAGTCTGATATCACGAGAAAACATCACGCTGTGAACTCGATGGTCTCCCACAGTACCCAAGAAGGGCCATTGAGTGCACAATGGCTCAGTGCATTCTGTCCTGACATTATTGCTTACACAGAGCTGGTAATAGTACAGTAAAAGTGCACCCCGTGACTTGCATGTCTCAGAAACTGTTCTTTCGGCAATATTGCTATAGACAGACCGCTTCCGAAATGCAAGGCAAACCAGAACGTCGACCAAACAGTGTGAGAAAAGTCTTCTTAGCCATCTGAATTTTGCACCAGTAAGGAAACAATGTTAGGGGACAGCGTTACTTGTGTCATTTGCAAAGTGTATTTGTCGTTACTGGTCATCGAATTGAATCGCTTTTTTTTAATTAATTAATTTGTTTATTTATTTTACTTGAGCTTGCACAGGTACAAATGACATATGATTTAACTCTTAACTGGCCAGAGTGCAGAAAAGAATTTTCCATTTTACTAGTGTGAAATTGGCCAGCAAAACAAGATTCTAGAAAATATTTTGTTTTTGTTACCAAAAAGGTGTATGTGTTATTTGACTTGATCTTTATATTGCATTACCACACAGGAGTGTGATATTGCAAAATAGAGTATGTTGATGAACAAAAAGATTTCTGAGCGAATTTTATACTCGGGTAGTTAGATGAAGCAAAAGTTTTCTTTTAGATCAATTCCCGCCTCACGCTTGTTTTTTGTAGACGACATGCCGTTTCTAGCAAATTCTTGTGATAACATTGTCCAACTCTCTTCTGTTAACAGTCGGTCATAAAAATTTGAAAGAAAACAGACACAGTATTTATGTGTAGAATATGCCCAAAATTTGACAACATAAGTCCCAATTATGTTCTCTAATGGATGCATCAACAAAACGCACAAATGTAATGCATGTTCATATGGGATATAAAGAATTCTGTTTGGTTCATGTTGTTAGTCTTTAGCTATTAGATACATTCAGTGATAAACTATTACACATTGAAATGAATAATTGATTAGTTTTAATTTATGGTTTATAAAGTTGAACAAATTATAAACTTGATAGGTTAATCAATGCTGTACCAATCGGTTTATGTCTATGGGTCCATACAGATAGACAGACAGTACGGACGGGACATACAGACAGACAGCAGACAGATAGACAAATAGGCAAGTGCACGGACTGACACAAAACCAATGCACAATTATTGTGACAAAAGACAACTTTACGCAGAGACAGATTCTAGCCTTCAGAGCTTTTTAACGAAGCTTGTAAAATAAGATTTCTGAGCACATGATTGTTTAATATTAATGAAAAGTATGGGGTGCATTATAATATTTGTGTGTAAATGTGCAAGATGACAATGTGTCATTGTTAGGATGTGAATGTTTGCATGCGTGTTTATATCTGTGATTTTATATATATATATATATATTTCGTTTTGGAGTAGTAAGCATTTTTACTGAAAGATTTTTCACCATCTTCAAGGCAAGGTGATTTATTTTGAGATACAGGGTTCTTCTTTAAAGGTTTAAAGGGTAGAACAAAAATGGCCCGTTGGCCATATCAACGTGAGCATGTTAAAGTTTCTAACAAAACAATGTCTGTGAAGCCAAGGACGGAGGGGCATTCAACACTCCAGATTTGCCATTTCTATGTCACTCGTTCTTAAAAAAAAAAAAAAAAAAGTATTGGATTTCTTTTTTTTTTTTCTTCTTCTTCTTCTTCTTTTTTTATTTTTATTTTTTTTTTCCACCAAAAACTATTTCACAACAGTACGGATTAGAAAAATGAGTCTGTTAAATGCGTTCGCACGAGATCGTCAAAGCTCCGCACGAGACTCGACCTCAGAGCACGGGGAGCTTATGTCAATATGGCGGCGCCAGTGCCAACTGGAGGGACGGGAGTGAGAAATCCGCCTCTTGGGCAAAATAACGAACGAAATTTAAAAAGAAGCTAAACCTTTCTTCGTCTTTGAGATTAAACGTAAGTGTGAAATTGTCCAATAGTTGAGCTTATAATTATCTATCTCTTACTGAATGATGTGTATTTTTTATCTCCTTTATGAACCTCTGTTTTGTTTTCCTTTGTCGACAACGGTGTTTACTCATGCTGTATTTAGATCCTTAATATGACTAGTATATGTCGCGATTGTGCGAATGAGCCAATTTTTCGGTTAAAGAATAAAAAAAAGGTTAGCACATTGTACACACGTACGCTGCAAAAGTCAAAAAAAAAACACCAAAAAAAAGCATCGTCAATCTCGCCTTTTTTGTTT
>JBCEWB010463389.1:0-19668 GCA_039654565.1 Peronia peronii | reverse complement strand
TGCAATTTCTCAAGGGTCAAAAGAAGGAAAATCATAATAATATAAGATATTTTAATGATTTATTACTATAAAGAAAATGAGATTGTGGTTTGTTTGCATATATCACCAATAAGAGCTTGTGGTTTGCTTGCTTATCATCAAAAAGAGCAAAACAAAGGTTCACTTTCAGATGAATTTATGACTTACTTCAGCACTATATGACCATTTGAAGTCAAGTACTGCAATTTTATGTGAACACAGTAAGAAAACAGAATATATGATTTGTCACTTTCAAAGTGAATCTGTATGTGTCCTCCTACAGCCTAGAGAAGAAAGTCTACCTGTTGAAGAGGGAAGTGGAGGCCTTGCGGTCATCTACATCAGTCAGCTTTCGTACCAGTCATTCTACCAGTCCAACTCCTCCTCTTGTGGAGAAATCCGTGGTTGCAGATATCTCAGGATTGCAGGTAGGGACCAGCTGTAAATATTAGCCCATTATTTACAGGTACACATGAGAACTAATGTCTTGATCCATAATCATGTCTCTGTCCACTGGAACATCTTATGCTCACCTGTTCATCCTGAAGAAATATCTGTTCTCTGTTATCATACCCTCTCAATCATCTGTCTGCCAATCCACCTATTGACTATGTCATCCAATCGTCCATTTGTCCTCCCTCCAATCCACCCACCCATCTGTCCATCCAGCCATTCATTCATCATTTATCCATCCATCTGTCCATCCATCCATTCATCCATCCATCCCATTCTCCCTCTCTCGCTCTAACCAATCACTCATTTTGCCATGCAACTAATACCTCCATTCTATTCACCCAACATCCTTTTATTCATTCAGTCACATCCATAAAGCTGTCTGTTGAATCATTCATTCAACAATCCATCACCCATCTGCCAGTTCTGTCATCTGAGACACTTAAAAGATTATATGATGCAGAGGTGCTGTTCTTCCATTATTTCGCCCTTTAAAATGTCATCAATTTCTGCAAAATAAGTGGTTCAAATTGACCTCTGTTATGACTTTTTCCTGTTTTAGAAATCTTAGAATGGCATCTCTGATGATGATAACAGGATTCAGAGATCAGAATCAAGTGAATTGTGTAGTGAAGATGCTACCTGTCTCTCAAAATCAAATGAATTATGCAGTGAAGGTGGTATCTTTCTCTCCAAGTCTCTCAAACTTTCAATCAATTACCATTTGAATTTCTTGTGAAATGCTTTTCACAGGAAAGATCACGACCCTGTTCGCGCTGTAGTCAGTGCTCCAGCACAGTGAGTAACTCTCCTAAACTAGAGAGCACATACAGTTTCAAGAGTTATCTTCCTTCCCCATCAGCGTCGAGAGATGCATTGCGGAGAACATCTCCACGACTGGTCAGTCGGCAGGTATGCAACTATTTTGGCATATTGCACTATGAGGATTGGAGTGAAGGAAGGAGTGATAGAAAAACCAGAGACAGAAGGAAGAGATTTTCAAGAAGATGTGGCCCATGATTAGAAACCAAATTCATAGGTCATATAAAAAAAAAAAAAACACTATACAAATGACATTTGTATTCTGTTGTGGGAAAGTATTTAATAATTGTTATTAGTATTATAGGTAGTACCAAAATGATGGCTCTAGCAGGACTGGCACATCTGTAGGTTTTCTTGACCCCGACTTTTAAAATCTTGATTGTTATTGTTGTTTTCAACACCGCTAGATTTGAAATGGCTTGGATAGTAAATCAAAGCCATTTGTTCATCCGTGTGAGACATGTTGTCTGAGCAATTAAGCATAAAGTTCATTTTATTACATGATAGGCTATCATAAAATATCTAGAAGTGGATAAATTGCATTAAAAAAATATGTATATGGTACTCACAGAAGCCTTGGAGATGGTGTGAATTTTCAATATTCAGTTCAGTACATGTCTTGGAAGATTATTTGCTGTGCATTTTAACTTACTAAATCCTAGCATTGTATATATTTCCAGTACACTGATTTAAGGAAAGGTTGCACCTTTCAAATTTTCAAATTGCATATCTGCTCACAGCCAAACATCGTACATTATGCAAACATAGTTTGTACAATGAATAACTAGAATCATTCCCTTTGTAGTCACCCTTGTTTTTTTTTCGGCCAGCAGCTGGTGCATTATAAATTTTTCTTGATTAGTGTTTGTTTGTTTTTCGTCTGTGTACATATATTTTTCATTCAAAATTAGGGTACATGTATTGAGTTGAGCAAGATTATAAACATTGTTCATGTGTATGACAGTACATTTGTTTATCTTCATATGTCTCAGATGAGGTTCCATATTTCATTGAAAAAGGAGCAATAGTTTTCTTTTCAATATTTTGTTAAAAATATCCACAAAACCCCCAGGTTACAAGAAAAAGTAGCTGGTCCAGATCTCAGGGGTTAGTAAGTTATGGACTTATTATGGTCCAGTGGAGGTAATTTATTTTATATGAGCTTTTGAAATGCTCGATATTCAAAACTGCTTTTGAGAAAGAAAATGCACAAACTTCTAACTTCATTTGGCGATTATTCAGCATCTGGTAATGTCTCACCTATTTTCATCCCGTTTGTCATAAATCTTTTGTTTTATTCTTATGTTGAGTAGATTCCCAAGCTCCCAGTCAATGGCACCCAATACGTGGCCAACACCCAGCTGGCCTCAGAGACAGGTGTATCCCCCTCCACCTACCACTGTGCCAAACACAGTTGTGAGCAGACCAGGTCAGAGGGCAGAAAAAACTCACTGCCAGAGATGACCTCTGAACCCAATGTTGAAATCAAGAGAATCAATCCCAAAATATCCAAGGAAACCCAGTGTAACCTACCTTTGAGGGGGGATTCGCCCATTGAAGAACAGTTCATTGAAAGTAAGCTTTTTGTAGGCAACCAAACTCATACAGTGTCTATGTTGTGACATGCAAAGAAATTGTATAGTAGTGTTTAAGTAGAAATGTCACGAGAATTCACATGAAGATTTTCCATATAGTTTTTCCACGGAATGAATGAGTATTATGAACATCATGCCTTGTAAGCTTTGTGTCATAAAATACTATGCCTGTTGTCCCTATGTAAGGTGAAGTGCTAAAAGATTCAGATTACCTATTGCCATGCCCTGAGTGGCATGAGATAATAATGCCATATACCTTTAGCTGTTTTGAGAAAAATGGAAAAAACATGTTTCATTTTACCATGTAACATCACATACATGTTTTATTTCAAGTATTGCAAGCTCTTATTAAAATTCAAGGATGGAAACAATACTATAAGAGCAGTATAGTAAAAGACTCAATTCAGCTATGGCCTGAGCTCAATTTGGCAAAAAATGACTTAAGTAGTTATCATACATATTAGTCGTGGCAATAAGGTGAATGATGTTAATTTACTTTGAACATTAAAGTTAGGGATAACAATGAGTTATCTAAGGCTTAATTTTTTTTATTGCTGTTCTTATGTTTATTTCTATGACTTCATTTCAGCTGTGCGACTCAATTCAAAGCTGGCAGAGGAGCTAGGGTCAGCTAGAAAAGAGATTGAAGTCTTAAAAGGCCGACTGAAAGAACTGGAGGTAGGACATCTTGTAGCAGTTGCTGGAGGGAATTGTCTTGTAATCAGTGACACATTAAGTTTATTTATGTTTTTCTCACAAATAGAAAAGCAACAGTTATTTTGCCTATCCCATAAATGATAAGAAGCTATAATAATTGTCCATATTCTACGCAAAAGGACTCCACACACAGTACAAAATGTCCAAATTTAAGTACGTAATTCACACAGATCACAGGCCTTCATATGAGACTGACAAATAAATGAAACAAAGGGAACTTGTAAAGCAAAAACTATTGGATTCAGGCCCATTGAAGTATATACAAAAAAAGATGATTTATTGTGGGATTAAAGAAGACAAGTTATGCACAGCACTGCACATGGGATGGAAGCTGTCTCCAAATGATTACAAGATTATGTTGTATTTTGCTGTCTTTGGGTCTTTTTTCAACAAAAGAATGCTCAAAATGTTGGCAGTTGCTTTATAAAAACTTAACTTAACTTTGCAAAACATTGTCTTTGAAGTACCTCAGAGATAGTATTATCAATTGCTAGAGCTTTTGCTAGCAATATAGAAATGAAGAACATATTCATCCTTGACATAACATTTTTGAAGGCTTTGGAACTGAACAAGAGAGTACATATTCCATCAAGAAGTGAAATTAAAAAAGTACTGATTTAACTTTTGACCAAATGTTAATTAACTTAATTGTCATGTCTTTTTTTATGGATGGCTCAAAATAACAGCAGGTGACCTCAGCAAAACGCAGTGAATTGTAAATCAGCGTAAAGAGAGTAAAAGGCATAGTTGCAGTTTGCCTGCTTTGTGCAGAAATAGAGAATTATGGATGGGATTTTAATTTCATTGACAATACAGCATTAGCGGTAAAGTTAAGCCAATCATTCGGCTCATCAGAGCAAGGGAAATTTGAAATTCATTTTGTCCATATGGACATATGTGATGGCTTGCCATACTAAACATGAAGAAGCACAGAGACACAAGTAATGTGAATATTATTGCATTCATTATAAAACTAGATACATACTCATACAGATGCCCACTTATCAATCATATATACTTGGGAAGAGACAGGTCATGCTTTTGTATCACCTGCAGCATATCAGAGGAGTTGTGATATTGGATGAGCTCTGTAAAAGTGATTTTATATGTTGATTGTAGATGCACCAGTTGGCAAGAGAATGCATTCAACAACAGGCCAAACAGCATGAAATGGGAGCAGAGGTTCCTATTTCCGATGGATGTCGAGAGGAGTGCACAATCAGTGTCTCTGAATCTACTCATGTACCTGGCAATAATCGTCATCGACGGGTCAAAATGAACAAGTGAGGGATTAAGTCATTGACTGACTCTTGTAAATGTTGTATGGCTATACAACCTCACAACCTCAAATTGTTAAAGGGTTTTTAAGTTGTTATATTGTGTAATACTTTCAAAGAATGAGACATTCAGTTTTTTGTTGATGTTTTTTGGGCTTACTTCTTTCCGTGAGTCCTTCTTTCCATCTGTCCATCCTACTTTCCTTGCTCTTTCTTTCCTTCCTCCCATCTTCTCCTCTTCCATTCATCCATCTGTTTATCCATCAAGTCATGCATCAACCTATTCCCCTCCTCCCTTCCATCCATTCATCAGCTTTTTATCTATTCATCCATCCATCCATCCATCCTTCTACTCATCCATCCATCCATCATCCATCCATCTGTCCATCCATCCATCCATCCATCCATCCCTTACATGTATTTATTGACTATTGAGCAGTGGGTGAGAATCCTGGCAGAGAAAGATCCTGGAAGAGAAAAATCGAGATAACCTCCATCAGGAGTCGAAAGACGTATATCTACCGGAAGAGAAATCTGAGCAGTTACAATCACTTTGACTTCTAATTGTTTCTGTTTACAGCTATCGAGTGCCAGCCCCAGCTGGGAGCCATCTATATGCTGAACCTTTGTACGGCTGTAAATGCACAGCCTGTGAAGAAGCCATGGGAGGAGAGATCCATGCTGCACTGAGTGCAAGCCTTAATGAGGATCTACAGAAATTTCCCCTCAAGTGAGTGCAGAATACAACAGTTTATTATGTGTAATACTCTTTATCATTGCACTTGATGAGTTACTGTGATGAATTGCAATGTTGTAGAGATAACTAGATGTAGAATTAAGAAACATTTTGGCAGTGATACCTGTTCACAGCAACAAAAATTTGTTCACTTCACAGTAACCATGTTCACCACCATCCTTGACTCTTTTTCATTGTACTTGATAGTTTGGACACCCAGAGATGATATTTTCTACTGTGTAGTTATGGCTGACCACTTAATGAGTACTAAATAGTGTAGGTGGAAATAAAATATTGACTACTTCAAAGTTTTCAAAATGAAACTGTAGTCCCAGTTATCAATAAAATGTACAGATATGAAGTTGACAACCATACCGTTGTATTCACCAAAGTCATTGTCATTACATTAATTGTACTCCCTGGATGTCAGTTAGGGTATCACTGCACAAGAATGCTGCTATGCTCTGTTTACATGTAAATGTCATAGTGTTTGGTCATTAGAAGTTCATTTGCAAAATAACTTGGGGTGATAGTCTAAACTAATTTCCCTTGTATTTAATTAGCTATGTCACACAATTTCTATGTCCTTTGCAGCTCCAAAGTTCTAGTTCAGCTAGGTGATCATGTGGTGACCAAGGGAGAGAAGACAGGTCGGATTCGATACATTGGCCACCTGGATAAACTGGGTCAGCCAAACATGGTCTTTGTTGGTCTGGAACTGGATGCTCCGGGTGAGTTTGCTATGTCGTGGACAGGTCAGTGGGATCAGAGATCATTGTTCCAGTAGCCTTGATAGAAACTGTATTTGTATTCTTCAGTCTAGACTCACGCATATTCCTACAAAATATGAAAACTATAGTTTTGTATGAAGACTAGAAAAGAACCCACGTCCTTTGTGCAAGTTTTTTTTTTAAAAATACATTTTGGGACAGTTTGGTATTGCCCTGTGATTCAAAATGTGTGACAAGTGTGCACACCTCAGTGTTGGTATTTTAGATGATTAAACTGAATATGGCTCAAAGAAAATGTGTTTGGTGTTTTGAGCACGTCATTCAATCAAACGTACAATTCGGATCAAACGCTATCAGGAGTCTACTATTCAATTATCGTCTTTTTAGGATAACGTCAAACATAGTCAGCTTTTTGTTAGTAGAAACACAGCTCTTTATGTAACAGTGTTGTGTGTCAAATTTCATATGGATACATTCAGTATTTTTTGAGTCCTTAGGCCTTTTATGAGTTTTGCTGTAGATTTATAGCATAGATTAGGTAATTACTGTGTTTGTCTGAACTCACTGAACCCTGATCTTGCCCGAGCAAGTCAGTCTCTGTGTACTGGGCGTTTTGCAGTAATCATTCAGTGAAAGTAACTATAAAATAGGATATTTCCATGATTTTTTGCACAGACGCATCCTTCAGTATGTTCTTGTTTCAGTGTTTTGTCCTATTTTGTTTTATCTTGAATAATTGTTTTTCTATATCTGGTGAAACATCGTCACTTTTTGAATATTCGGAAAAGTATGAAGTCACTCAATGTAGATTTAGAATATAGATCTATCTAACAAAAGAAGGGAAAAGGGAGAAAAAAACTGTTGCTCATCAGTTTTCATGTAATGACTTATTATGTACACAAAATACATTCACATGATGACATTCAAGAATAGATCTTAGGTGGAAGAGAAATGATCGAGAACAGCTCTCAAAACCAGTTTTTTTCTCATGTGGAAATCTTTTGCCCTGTCAGTAGGAAAATGGTTTTACTTTTTAATCTGCATAGGAAATTCGCCGACTTGTATAGGCTATAGGTTTTTTTTAATGAAATGAATATCGTGTATGTTAGGTTCAGTGAGTTAAAAATGAATGCAGTAATGATATATATATATATATATATACACCATCTACAGAGTTCGGAGTATCAATATTTTAACACTTTCATTTTATTAAATTCAGATATCAACCAAATCCTAAAAATAAAAAAAATTTGTTGGGATTTTCTTGGAAGGCCGTATGTGAAAATTGTAGTAGAATATTGTTAATGTTTGGTACATAACATATATTATGTGATGAAAGAACTCAATATTTATGGTAATAGTAAAAATAATGTAAACACTGTGATTAGAATGTTTCATAATTATATAAACACATAGGATGATATTTGTTGTAAGAACTGTGCTTGAGTGAACAATGATTCTGGACGTTTTTATTCTCATCATTTATTGTCCATTTCAGTTGTTCAGTGTAGGACTCTGTCAGATGACATTGATTTGTATTTTGTGGATAATATAGTACCAGTGCAGGTATAACATTTTCATAATAAAGATGGCACATAGACCAGAATAGTATTATTCTTTCAGTGGAGAAGAAATGAATGTACATATATATATATATATATATAATATATATGAGACGCGACAGGTGAAATCAGGCGCTCGTCAAACTGAGGCGACCAGAGAAATCACATGTTTTTCAACAGTGGATGAATTTTTAATGCAATTTTTGTTTTCTTCACAAAACCCTTCTATATCAATCTAAAAATGCATTTCAGAGTTAAATTCGCTGAAATAGAACGAGCAAAAGATCCGGAAATTGTAGTTTAGTGGCATGACCTAATAAGGATTAATAAGGATTGACAAAAGTGATCAAGCATTTTCTTAATAAATTCAGCTGCAGCAGCAGGTTACCCTCATCGTCTTTAATCGTTAATATCATGATTTCTATTTAAGATGGAGCAACATTTTTTTCACAGACCAAAAGGGAAATGAATAATCTTCACAGTGATACCAGTAACTCCATATGCTCAAAATTTGATGAGCGTCTGATTTCATCATGTCGCACCTCATATGCTGACTTTTTTTTCATTTTCTGAAATTTTGTGTTTTAGAGAGATTATATATCATCCTTTTTCTTTCTTGCAGTGGGCCATCATGATGGGTTCTTCAATAAGAAAAGGTATTTTTTCTGTCAGAAGGATCACGGCATATTTCTTCCACTTCATGATATTATCTGCAAAGTCCGTTCAAAGGTAAGAGTAAGCATTGTTAATTTATTGATTTTTTTCAGGGTTTTTGTTCTATCATCTTCCATTTAACATTTTGTTGCACTGTGAAGGAATGGTAATAGTATAATGAACATATTTAAGTTACTGATGTTTGAAAAACAGCACGCCAATTAGAATGACTGCTTTTCCCAAACAATATCTGTGGAATCCCAGGAGCAAATTTGGGTCTAAGACAACAGCCATATCATCTCAAATATTATTGAACGATAATGAACCAGTGGTTTCATGCATAGGTTTATTACATTTTCATTCAGTCACCAGACAAATTTTTATGGTGCAGTATATTTTCTTTATAGTGTCTATCTACAGATGCCAATACAGTAGGAGGGTTACAGTAGGAGGATATTAGCTGGGAAGCAAGAGTACCAGTTAGGTGTCTGTCTGACTACCACTTCATTGAGTAACAAATCATCTTTGTAGGTTTGGATGTGGAGAACATAAAGTGAAGATGACAGAAAAACAGTTTGTACACCAAACAATTAGTTTTAAACATCATTTTAACCACTTACACCTGGCCAGCAGCCCAGCAGCTTTAGCAACTTTTTAAGTACTTACTACAGAAAAATGTATTGTAGATATCAAGATAAAACTTTCACACATTATGATTTCAAACACACTCATTTAGATGAAAGAAAAAGCAAAAGAATTGACCAAATAGTTTTTAAGAATTTTCCCAAAAAATTTTTTTTTCTAGAATTTTCCTTTTTTTCCCACATCAAATGAGAAAAGTGACACAATGGCTGCAGAGAAGAAAAAAATAGGAACATTTTTTAGGCTTTTAACTAGAATACTGATTTAGACAGCGCTATATATAGGTCAGATAATGATTCAGAGTTTGTGCCTGATATAAATCTAGACCAAGATCTACTTTATTTGGTTACAGCATTAATACACTTCACCTGAACTAGATCTAGATCTAACAGTATCAGAAATATACTCTGAATAACTATAGGCTTATTTATATTGCTGCCTAAATTCTCATCAAAAGCCTAGAAAATGTTTCTATTCTTCTCTAAACTTCATTCAAAACTTGATGAACTTAAAATGCAAGAAAACAAGTCACTGTCTGCCATGTCCCGTCGCTTTAATGGCAGAAGTATGGGACATACTGATTGGGAAAGCCCTTCCTAAGTTATATATATTTATGAGATTAGCTTGGGCAGCTACTGGCCCTTCCAGTCTATTTATGGGATTAAGGCATATGTGAGTTAATGTGAGAGATAGTTTATTGTTGCTTTGGTGGACAGTCAGTAAGAAATGGGGGTCAGAAATTCTTGGACATATATGGGATCAGACATAACTTGTGTTAATTGTGAAGTCTAGCACTTATTTTATCAAAGTTTCTCATACTGTATGACTGGATCGTCCACAGACACCTAGCTGTACAGATGAAACAGGGGACGACTCCAGATCCTCAACTAGTGATGTCTATATATCTCCCACTGTGATGACTTCCAAAAGTGTTGATGACTTTAGACAGGCCACAAAAAGCCAGGATGATGGCAAGTCCATTACCAAAACTGCTGATGACTTGATAGCCCTGGTGGGCATGACCTCCAGGTCTGGCAGGGGGAAAAATTTTCTCAAAGATACATCAAATATGGATGATCATATTATTTTGACTCATTCAGAAGCAGTGGGGACGGTGGAGAATATTCACAGGTAAGTTTGGTATCTTTGTAGGCCTCAATATATACAGCTTCAGAAAATAACTTTAATCAAGTTTGTGTCATTATTGTCAGTGAAATCAAGACAAGTGTGATGAAACCTGCATAGTTTAAAAACAACAATAACAACAGGAAGCAAAATATGAAAAAATTCCAGACATTTTGGTCTAGAATATCATATAGGATTAACTTTTTTACAACCCCCAAACATTACTTGCACAAATTCAGTGCATATTTTTGACAAAGCATCAAGGCCACCATTGGAACATATCAACCTCTTGATGCTTCTGGTGTACATATAATATGTACATTGGGTTAACTCACTGTGTATTGTCCACCACGGACAGATGCTGCAATTCCTATGGGATGGACTTTTACAGCTTTATTTTTCCTTTCTTTTACCGCAGAAATCATGAGAACAAGAAGTAGCTTTTACTGTAGACTACTTTATGCAGACCTAACTAGTCGAAGCACATTAGCCTTGTTATTTGTAATCAGATGTTGACGTCAGTCATTATGTTTTTTAAGGTTGGAAGTTTTCACTGTTTTCTATTTCAGTGCAGAGGACCTTGTATGATGTCAGAACGGCTGTGAGAGAGATCACAAACATTACTGTCCCCCTTTGACGATTCCATTCATACTGCATGGATGATTAAAAAGTATTTCAGCTACCAAACCAGTTAAAAAAAAAATAATGATGAGAATTATGATCAGAACTTTATCCGTATCTTTGTAAATATTATATCTACAGCTATATCTGGCTCATGTTTATCTGCATGGGCAACACATGCAGTCGGGAATATTGGATAATAAAATGACTAGTGTCTGTAAAAAGAAATGCAATTGTCTACAAGCATGCAGATGTGCTCAAAAATAGATGTGATAGGAGGTTGAAAGAGAGAATGTGTGACTTATATGACTGAAAGAATTTTGGAACAGTCTCAGTGGACTCAGCTACTAGGATAGTTTTTAGCTGTAACTTCCTTCAGTTCTGCTGTAAGGACAGTTTGACTTGTGATAAAGACACATGGTCAATATCTATGATTGTGGTTTGGACATGAAAGAGCTGACTTCAGGGGCAGAGAATGGCCAAGGAAAAAATGGTTTGGACAGAGAGGAAGAACTACTGCAAGGAAACCAGCTGTCTGTAGATAAACACCTCAGTGTCATTTGGCACATGAGGATAGACACATGAAAATGATACTGGATGTCTGGCTGTCACTACCATGTGCCCAATAGAAGAAGTATTATGTAGTTGGCTAAACACTTGTCAGATGACGAGCTCTGAGTGTGAGACCTTGACACAAGTTAAACATAAACAGTCAGATGTCTGGCTGCTCAGGCTGAGGTACGAAGAGATAATCATCTTAGGAAACAGTAGTTTATGACGACCTGAGTAAGGGACATTTATATTGGCACCTATGTTTTTTGTAGCTATGTACAGAAATCCAGCGGAATCAAACATCTCCACTTTGTTTCAACTTGTGACACTCTGGGTGTTTATATTACCAAGGACACCTATGGCTGTTGTAGGTACAGAAAAAAAGAAGTGAATGATTGTTACTGAAGAGTTGTGTGCAGTTGCAGGCAAAAAGAAATGTGTCCAGTGTTGCTCCTTTGTTTCATCAACAGATACTCACACCATGTAAACAAACCCATGTATGAGTGATGTTCCTTCAGTCATGTGATCAACCTCAAAATATCTCACTGAAATGTATGCTTGTGAAATTTTTTATGAGAATTTCATTTAATATGGAAAACTAGGTAGATGAATAGACTGATATCAAAATGTATGACATTTTGGTTTATTAAGAAGGAGATACTCAGATAAAGTCACAGATACTGTTCAGAATTGTGCAGCCATTGACTGAAAAGTTAACAGTACAGCTGTATTTGCTCTACTCACATACAAAAAAAGAAGTGAGGGAAAAAATTATCTGGGCTCACCCAGTGTTGCCTTTTATTCAGAGTATTGCCACCATGTTGGGCATTTTTTTGGAATATTTATGGACATAGGAAATGTGTCAAAACTGTCTTCAGTTTTGGAAAGAGCTTAGAATAGATACTGTGATTGCACTTTTGAAGGCTATTTTACTTAGTATCACAATTGATTATGTATATTCAATGTTGTTGGGGTTTTTTTGTTAGGAGGACATTGTTGCATTAGTCTATATCACCAGGATGCATGTAGTAGGTCTGTTATCTGCAAAGGACATTTTAGATGCAAAAGCGACTTTACAGAAGAGATTCAGGTGTGAGCAGAAGATTGAAATACACAATAGAAGATAATCCTGTAATGTAGCTGAACAGGTGCTTTTTGGTCCTGTGAAACTGATTTAGCATTATTGCCAGCTTCTAGTGCTACCTACTGTAGGATTAACTAAGATTGAGCTTCTTCCGACATAATGGATGTCCATCAAGGTCTCAAGCTTTGTGCCAAGGTAGGTGTTAGGGAGCAGGGCTCAGAGACTTAATGGTGTGGCTATAAAGTTTATGATCTTACAAAATTATACAGGATGTTGACATACATTTTATAATCCTAGAAGTGTTGAGGTGCTGATCTGGTTAAGGAATTTTACCTGTACCTAGATGATGATACTTGCTTATGAATTACAACAATATACAACAAATAATGGAAAGTACTCGTCTTATTATGCCTTTAGTGCTAAGTTGCTATTTTTTAAACACAAATAGCATAACATTACAGGTAGTCTACATCAGTAATTCTACCGACATTTGTAGTATTAAGATTGGACTGAGCTGACATTTCAGAATTAAATTATTCTAACTGTAACACAATTATGTTGTAGATAGGACAATTTAATTCTGGTGCAACGATATGCATTTCAAACGTTTGGTGAGTGTTAGATATATATTGTGTCATTTCATGAGTGTGTGAAATATGGAAGACATGAACTGGTATTATTATTATTATTATTATTACTACATCATTTTCTTGCATTTTTTAGTGATGAGTGGATGTTGTTTGTGAAAATTGTTAAGTCGAGATTGCACTGAGTGGACGCGTTGTTTTATGTAAAAAAATATCATCCCAACGATGCTTTGTTAGTACGCGGCGTACTCAAAGCTGAAGAACTTATGTTGCTATGTTTCCCATTGCTAAGCTAGACTTTTTGTGCTGTATGTCATGTTGTGATTGTCGTGGTCATGTGTTGTATACTGGAGTGCTCATTTATGTGAATTATGTTTGAGGCACTGGTATGGACTAACAACATTGGGTTGTGTACATATATATATGATGAGCCAATGGACTTGTTCTAACTCTTGCAGTGTTCTCTCATGTTTAACATTATGACTTGTCGTATGAAAGTGATAATTCTTTTGTTCATGTGCTGTATAATTATATATTGCATATTTGGAACATATGTTCCAAGTCCTTATCATGAATGATCCAAACTTGTTATTTTTATGCAATTCAATTAAAACCAATGACAACCAGGTATAGGCGTGGAAGAAAGAATCTTCCATGCATTTCAGTGGACTCATTTGGAATTTCTTTGTGATCATGTGGTGGTTAAGAATACTGACCAGACTGTTCAGTTGATAAGGGGGCAGGTCTCAGAGTGATTTTACAATGCTTCAAATTCAGATTCAGTATGTCCATATTAGAAGAAACGTGGAAATTTATTTGGTTTTACATCCAGTTGCCATGACAACACTGCCATAATGAATTTTGGCTTTTCAAAAGCCAAAGACTATTGAGGTATTGAATGTAATCTTTTGAAATTTTGTTCATTACTGATATAGAGATAATATACATTATTTTGTTGTTTTTTTTATTTATAGGTCATATAATGTCAATCATAAATTTTTTTTAATATATGTGTATATTTCTCAATTTAGACCAAAAAACCCAAAATTGTTCTCAAAATTCCAAAAAAGGGATACATATTATTCAAACACATGCTATATATTATTCAAAATTTTAAGTCAGATCAGAAATAGAAAAGCCTTCTTGAGAAAATTGTAATTGAAGTTTCATGACATCTTTTTGTCTCCAATTGATGCTGTTCTGGTGCCATTTTGAAGCATAGAGCAGATGTTTCCGGTCCCAACCACTGTCTTTCTCATATAAGAAGAGGTCAAAGGGTCTATAAATGTGAAACCCAAATTTGATACTTTGACCCCCAAACCTCATTTTCAGGACCCACAGCTTTGTGAGTTGTGGCCCCCTCCCCCTTTCTGTTTATCTTGTGGAAAACATACTGCATTGTGAACAATTTGTACTAACATAGGTCGCATTGTGCAATTTATGAGTGTGCATTGATTAACTTTCTGTGTATCTCAATTGAAAAGACACATCATTTTGTACTGTTGTTTGTTCCTATTACATCTAGCATATGGCTGAGCCTTTTATGATGTGTAGATTTGGTCTGTGCATCTCATTTGAAAAGACACATTTTGTACTGTCTTCACTATGCTGTTTTGGCATTTAGCCCAGCCTTTTGCTCCGGGAAGATTCCAAACAAGTCCACTGGGTTATTGTGTACATGACAATCCAAATTCACATTTTGTACCTGATCCGTTTTCAGTGGGGAGTTTCAGAACAAATCCATTATTTCTTAGACCCAGTCTACCACTTATCATCATATCTGTACATGCTATAATGTGTGCATCGCAGGTTGTATCTCATTATATGGAAAGGTAGATTCTATGTGTACGTGTATTTCTGTGAGTTGAGATAGTGGGCAGAATATGACTCATACTTCTTGTTGTATTGTTAACATGAGGATGTTTTTACACACAGCAGTAATATAACATAAGGGAGATCTTACTATTGATTTATCATACTGTACACAAGTCAGTCATGACGAATAGCCTATTTATTCTTGAGAATGATGATGGCAATTGCACATATCTCACACTTCCTGATATAACCGTGTGCAGTTTGAGGGAAGAAACAGTGATATATATTTATATATATATATATATATCAATATGATGCTATCATTGTAGAGCCTAACTCATTTTTGGAATCTTTGAGGAAAATGAAAAAAAAAAAGGTGGTCTATATCATTTGATAAGTTGGGTCAAAGCAGCACCAGTTTATTTTTCTTCTGTTATTTCATGACCAATTTGAAATTTTCCTTACACTATGAACTGAAGAGAGTGCTCATAATATAGTATGATCTGCAAGATGGATCACATTTCTATGTGACATTTATAGCAGTATGGCTATTTGTTGGAATGATGGTGGGCTCACAATGTATACGAGAAATAGTTCAGTTAGCAAACAAGGCCGTCATCATTGTCAGACTGTGTGGTATGTATGATTCATGTACATGAATGTTGAATTTCCAGTAGGGGAGGGATCTGTGTGCCTGTCAAGTCAAACCTGTAATCTTTTCTGTGGACCTGTATGGTTTTCATGCCTGTCTCATTCACTGGTTCCTTCCTGTATTTGATGTGTCATCCATCTCTGTTTTTTATCACTTTGAAACTTTGATTGACTTTTCTCTATGTCTAATGTATTGATTGACGTGCTTACTCACTGATGGCTTCTATCACTGTTCTGATGATGGTTGTTCTTTGATTAGCGTTGGTTGAGTTCTGTCATCCACCTGTGGACATCTCACAGCTGCTATTTATTTTCTTTTTTTTTTGCCACTACTCAGTCCATTTGATCATTTTAATCATCAAATCTCCTTCATCCCAATTCCTCCATTAATTTGAACCGCTACATTGATGAAAATTTCATGTAATTGACCTGTTGATAACTAAGTGTCTGAGGATTCTTCTGTAAGAAAAGGGTGCGTGCTCAAAGAAACTGCCAGTCTTGATTCATCCAGTCGTCCGCAGGTGGGCATGTGCAACACAACATAGTGATCTTGATTCTGTGCATCATATTTTATTACCATACCAACAGCAGCGTACAGCGTACTTATTGTCCCCTTCAGGATTCATTTCAAGAATTAAAGAATCGAAGAAGATTTGTCTTTCATTCAATAGCCAGAGTATATATGAAATTTGAGTTTAATGCTCATTTTAATCCACACTTTATGTTTTTTTTAGTTGCACCATTAATCAGTGTTTTTCTAAATGGAGAGCAACAACGGACTTAGTAACAATAGCCACTAAAAGTGAAAGTAGCATACGAGATAAATGTGTATTTTATGGAAATAGAAAAAATAATAAATATTAGAATTAATTCTGCTGAGAATGTGGCAGAGAGGGATTGGGTTGGGGGGAAAAGGGGATGGAGAGGAAAGAAGGAGAATGTGAACAAAAATATGGATGGGTCTCAGGTGAAAATGATCACATTTCCTTTCAGCTCAGAGGAATGAAAAGTAAAAATGTTACACACTGTATGCCTGCCCCATAATATAACATGTCTAGTATGTACCTTGAACATAAGTGTGAACAGTCAAATGTTCACTCTGGATAAGTTCATTTCCATAGTCTTACTGGATCCTAAATGGAAGTGTGAAAAAGTATAACCAGGCTTTAGGGGATAACATGTTGGTTGTCATTAAATGGTTAGTATAGTACATGTACCTGTATATCGGCAAACTGTCTGCCATAGGATACCAAGAGGTTTACACACTAAGGGTGAAAAGATGTGGTTAAGTATGCCTGGCAGAGATGATGAACACTCCAAAAAAGTTCCCACACCCTCAATTGGACAAAAACAAATAAATACACAAAATAAAATATGTGCAAATCACAGAGAATAAAAATATTTCCTTTAACCTACCTTTCTCAGATTATCTGGGTTCATACTCACAAAGGGATTTTCCCCTCTTTCTTGTTTCTAGGGGAACATACTTAATCAATGCACATGACCGAGGCCTTTTTCAGAAGACACACACACTCACAAAATCTCGCACAAGGTCACGAATAACAATTAGAAGCACTCGGCTTTCATCCCCATTAATGTTAGCATCTAGTTATAACAGCAACTCTGCAACTGAAACTCTGGACCAAATAAAATTTTCTCTTAATCAAATTATTTGCTGGCAAGGAAAAAAAAAACAGAGAAAGTACCGCGATAAGTACAGCCATTTGAAACAAAACTTTTCGATGATAGCTTTGGCATCATGGTGAAGGAAACAGGTAAAAAACTTCTGTAGATGTGGTAAGATGACAGTTGGCTTCCAAAATTTTTCATGAGGGAACAGATAATAATGAAGATGCACAGTTTAAACCATCCAGGATAAAAGTGCCTTTGAAATGATGGCATAGAAACAAACTTGAAGATCAACGTTGACATAACTAATCTTTAGAATCTTACAGATTCATTGATTTTAACGTAATGCAGATAGTGACAGGAGTGTTCATTCTTGGCAGTTGTTTTTGAAGTGCTGGGTTTGAGATGACTAAATCCAGCATGAAATCGTTTGTTCTTACTATTGTATTACATGTATACAATGTGACAATTACAGCTCATTTATTTATCGACATTGGGGTCTTAGCGTTGAGTTTCTTTTAAATGTCTGACATTGTATTTGCATGACAGAATGAATGAGTGAATATGTGAATGGATTCTCAACGTTCGTTTTTTTTTGTTTTTTTTTTTAATGTCTGTTATTTTGTTTGATTGAAAGAATGAATGAATAAGTGAATATCTGAATGGGATTTTCACTTTCAGTTGTTGTTGTTTTTATATATGTTATTCTATTTGTATGATAGAATGAATGAATGAGTGAATAAGTGAATACCCAAGATGTTTTGGCCCTAAGAAGATCGTAGAATGAGTTCTTCCGTCAACTGACAGATTCCAGGACCAGTCAGGTTTGCGCATTGTTCATGATACAACCACACTGATACCAGGTTTCTTTGCTAGAACATTACCTTGCAGCTTCCAACATTCAAGTTCTTCGTCATTGTTTTTCAGTACCACTTTCACTTACCGATACCTCTCACCCATGATCATGATATTCACAACATTCATTTTGTCCAGCCTCATGAAAATTAGCACGAGAGGAAAACTTACCGAGATGCCATCTAATCATTTTTGAGAAAAGAAAACAAGATCCTGGAAACAAAGAAAATTAATAATAGGTTAAGCGTAGCCTAAAGCCCATTCCCATCCTGCTCCCCCCCCCCCCCCGGCAACTCCTCAGCTGAAAACACTGGACGGGGAAATACACTCGAAGACTTTTTTTTCCCTAAGTGGCGCGCTCATCTGCTCCCACTGCACAACTTAATTTCCATGCACCACCATATTTTGGCACTGTTGGTCATAGCACACGAGGACCGTCATCTCCACCTGAAATACACTATAGAAAGGAACGTTCACATGTGGTTCTTTGAAAGCACGCCGTATGTAGCAAAATTTTGAGAAAAAAGCCCGCCTCCTTCTCCTTTCTGGACAGGGCAGCCTCTTTGTAAGCCACTTTTGACTACACACCGTATGCGTATAATATGCCATGCTAACAGGTCACAACGGTCATGGTGTCACAATCAATTAATCGATTATGACAACCAAATCTTTGATTACATCGGCTATGGTTGGCCATGAAAGAAACATAGCTTAGCTTCACTGGTGTCTTTGATCTCGGGGGAAAATTCCGAGCGTTAGTGACACGCGATGATCCCAATGTCATCCTTCCCACTCCTCCCACCCTTCCCTTCCTATATCACACTTTGATGAGTGGTATATATACCATCGTCCACTCATCAAACAGTATCCACGCATCTCTCACATGCTTTCCTCACCATCGAGTCTCCTTCTTTATACCATTCATTTCGAGCCCCGAGGTCAGCCATTTGTGTCAGCTCTTATCACATTTTGACTAATAAAGTTCTCACAACAAAATATATTTGGATGTTATCCTTAATGACAGTCCTAGCAACAAAGAACCTTTGCACATAATATTTAAATCTTTACATTCGCATTAAGGACTTGAAATGGTTCTGGTGTTTAATCGAATTTTTGTTGTTGCTTTATATTGCCAAATCTACAAGCAAACTAAAATACACACGAAAATACTCCCAAGGCAGTTTTATCCATTCTAAAGACAATGGAAGAGTTCATGGAAAATAAGTTTTCTAACCAATTTAATTTGATTACACAAAGTACAGTAATACACATTCTATACAAGTAAGGTCACATAAATAATGCACATTCTATACAGCTAAGGTCACACAAGTAATGCACATTCCATACAGCTAAGGTCACACAAATAATGCACATTCCATACAGCTAAGGTCACACAAGTAATGCACATTCCATACAGCTAAGGTCACACAAGTAATCACATTCCATACAGCTAAGGTCACACAAATAATGCACATTCCATACAGCTAAGGTCACACAAGTAATGCACATTCCATACAGCTAAGGTCACACAAATAATGCACA
>JBCEWB010463278.1:0-19675 GCA_039654565.1 Peronia peronii | reverse complement strand
TATCTATCTATCTATCTATCTATCTATCTATCTATCTATCTATCTATCTATCTATCTATCTATCTATATCTATCTTTTTTGTTTGTTTATTTTTATTTTTTATTTATATATTTATTTACTTATTTGTTTGTTTCTTTCTTTCTTCATTTATTTATTTTATTTGTAGATTTATTAATCTATTTATTTATAACTATTTATTTAACCCTTGCCTCTTTGCTTCGTGGTAAACAGCCACAACCACTCAATGGAGTAAAAAGTTGAGGCGGAATGCAATATAAATGTCCAGAGTTTCTGTATTTTTAAAACTTTTTTTTTTTTTTTTTTGGTCTTTCAGAATACCAGGTGAAAGAGCAGGTAAATAATAACAAAAGCAACAGATCTACTGGAGATCAGAGAAAAATCGATACAACACAGATGCCAAGCCCGACGAAGCCGAAATGCTGAAATGTTTTCTTTCATCATGAAACTCTAAACTACCTGACAATATCGCCTTTGTCATCGTCAGACTAAACCCAAGGAGAAACGGCAACATTCACAGCGTAGCTAAGGTGTGTAAACAGTAGATAAGACAGCTTGGGTAAGTAGGCACAAAATAACCATGGCATTCAACCCATTTCTGTACGCTCGTCCATCAGATGCCTATGCTCTGTCTTCGCTCTTAGGACACCATTCATACCTCTCGACATTGGGTAGCCCAGTACACGCTCATCCAGCAGAGCTAGGTAGCCCCTCTATGTTACCTTCCACCGTGCTACCCAAGCTACATCAGGCTATGTCCAGAACTGCCTCCACCTTGAACTCTGTCCCTGACCCCTTCTCCGCCCATCCAGGCCTACGCTTACCTTTCCGCGGCTTTGACATGGCCGACGACGGGGTGAAGGACGATCCTGTGGTGGAGCTGGAGGGCAAGGAGCTGTGGGAGAAGTTTCACAGTCTGGAGTCTGAGATGGTCATCACCAAGTCTGGAAGGTGAGATGACGTGTGTTATTTACTTGTTTGTTGACAATCTGTGTACGTGTGTACGTATCTGTCTGTCTGTCTGTCTGTCTGATATTCACTATGTGGTTACAAGTATCTGGATGAAAGAAAAACAGCATGCGTTTCTGATGTTCTGTTGGTAGCCTGTCTGTCTGTTCTGTTTGTTTGTTGATCCCTCTGTGGTCAGTAAATATCTAATAGGTGAGAGCATGTAACTCGTAGCCTGTTTGCAGTCTATCTTTTTGTCACTTTATGTTTAGAAATGTCTGTTCACAAAACTTCTCTGAGAATTTGCCCATTGGTCTTGTGAATCTCTCTTTCTCTCTCTCTCTCTTAGTCAGTTTGTAGTGTGTGTAAGTAGGGGAGGGGGGCGGGCGATGGGAGGGGGGGGGGGTAGGTATGTGTGTATGTTTATTTGCTTGTCGACCATTCCCATAGCAAATATTTATTTTATTTTATTTTATCTTTTATTTTTGTTATTTTTTAAAAAGTTGAATTCAAGAGTTTTATTAGGAAGATGGTAATAAATCACAACACAACATCTTGAAGTGTCTGGCACCTCCACTCACTTCCTTCCTCTTAGACTTCAGAGCATTTGTGAGTAATCAGCTACGTCTTTGAACTTTTAAAACTGAAATCAATTAAATCTGACACTTGAAACCGTGTTGCCTTCTATCTCCTGTTCACTTTTTTCTTCTCGTTCAACATATCTTTCAATTTTACTTTGTGTTCAGGTCGATTGCGAGGTTTGTGGGCGGGAAGGACGCAGATAGTATTAAATACAACACAAATTAACAGACCAAAGGATTCAGACCCAAGTATGTGTCGGTTTAGTTTTATATTTTCAAAGAAAAATGAAATGTTATGAAATTATCGAACTTAACAAAAATCAAACAAAAACAAAAACAAACAAAACAAAACAAACAGATTTAACGCCTTGCAAAGACAGGTCTGGAAATAAAGATGAAATAAGTACAAGTGTAGGATAATCATGACTCAAGACAAAAGTTCATAATCTTTTGCTTAGTCTTTTATCCATAACATCATTAGACCATAAACTGTAGTCTGACTGAAGTAAACATTGAAAAAATAACGAAAAGCTTAGCGTATGATCTGTGTAATAGTTAGTAGGTCATGTTCAGCCTGAAGCTGGTGGTCTCATGAGACATGATTCCAACACGAGAGGAAGAAAACATAAGCAAAAATTGTACAAAGTGAATGACTGTGAGTCTCCGACTCCTCGATAGTCAATCGTCTAGCGAGAGATTGAACCACAATAGTGACATGGGATGTTAACTTTGAGCCCGAGACAACCACCCGCTGGAGGCTGAAAAGCTAATTCATACAGTAACTATGGGCCGACCGAAATGGTGACCATCTTGCTCGCTGGACACATGAAATGAGCAGTGCTATTGAAATGCTATCTCATGCAGAAGTGTGTAAAGAAGTGTCACAGATTTCAAAATTTTAATTAGCCTTATTCAATCACTTGTTTCATATTACCAAATTGATGTTACTTTTCTGTGTATTTTATAAACGTTTCATTTCCTCCATTAGCTGGGTGTGCAAATCTTTCAAGTTTAAAGTGATTCAAACCGACGACATTTAGTATGAAAAGACGTTGTGAAGTTGAGAAAGGAAGGAATGCACAAATGTGTTTTTTTTTTTCTTTTTTTTTTAAAATCTCAGAGCTTTGGTTTTTTACAATTTTCAGCTCTGATACTAAAAATGTCCACGTTTTACCGTCATAGTGGTCTTTGGTTTAATTATCCTTTCCGGTGTCTTCATTTCCACTTCGCTTTCATTTAAAGGAGAGGTCAAGATCTTTTCCCACTCAGTGATCACAACCAATTGCCAAATCTCCCTTGCAATTTTGATGTTGATTTAATGGTGAATGCGTCACAAAATTCATCTGATATATGTATGGAAACTGGATAAACTATCTATAGGTCTCAGGTGTTTGCTGGCGCTTCCGGGATTTCCTTGCTTCATGTGTTGAGACAAAGATTGCCTAAAATAGGCAGTAGAAGATTCCTCCTTTAGTTGCAGTCCTTTTATTATTTTTTTAAACCGAAGTGGTTATTCTTAAAGAATATGAGGGGCACTAAAGCTGAGGTTGTCCATCAATTCCACAGTTCTTCCAACAAAATGGCGCTTATACTCCATAACAGTACGACACCTGCAAGGGGAGGGGGAGGGGGGGGGGGGTGAAAATTTCACGCCATATTTCATCGCGAAATTTGGGTCATTGTTTTCTTATAGCACTAAGACAAGGGAGCACCTGTCAGATGCCTTCCTAGCGGGTACAGGAAGAGGAGAAAATATCACCTCACACCCACTAATGTGTCTGTCATCAGTGTTAGGGCTGAACCACTCTCGCATTACAATGGCCAGGGTAGTTCGAAGCGAGTAACGACTTAATCAACAAACAATGGGCCCATAAACCTCTTGTCCCCTGTGGACTCAGCAACTTTTCACGGTGCCCCTGCTTTTCTATTATTCTTATCAAGACATCCGCCATTAGCCCAGGTTGCGCGTTTGACCGTTGCGTCATCTTCTCCAGAGAAACTCGGCCTTTCCTTCGGAAAAATGCCCGCCCTTGTTTGTAGTCCCGAGCACTGTTGCCATAATCTCGTTATGTCCCGTGTCAGCCTATAATGGGCCCCACAGTCATTGTCGTTCCTATCCTTCACAAAGTCATCGTCCCCGATAATAATTAACAAGGGCCCAGCAACTTAGAGCAATCCAAAGCTTAGTTAATGCCCATCATCTGTTTGTCTAAAGCCTCGGCCATTGTTACGGAACCTCCCGAGGCGCCCCCGTGCTATATTGCGGACCGGCGAAACATGGCCGGAGATTGTCGAGAGCAGCCCGAGGGCTACAGTCTGTCTCGTGATTGGTCATTTGATTGATTGACACTGATTGTGCTGACAGATACGACCCCTCGCTCGCCCCGTTAGAAGTTAAGGCAGTAAAACTGACGTTCTCCTAAAGTGTGATTAAAACAATCCTCCTCACTATCTATCACGCGTATCGTTGAGGCTTTTATAAGGATTAATATATCTGGCAGAGCCAATTACTGAATTACCTATGGCTCTGTTCTGACAGGAAGACATGCCTAAGTTTCTGTGTTGTCGTCGACGAGAGCATCGAAAGATTCATCTAATTTCATTTGACAGCAGTAAGAAAGACATGGCAAAGAAGGAGCACTTTGAACAGACCCTTCAGACAGCCAGCGACATTCTTGTCTTGTCTTATGTATCCGAAAAGGCAAGCATTCAAAACGATATGTCACTCGAGGTTTTGTCGACGTAAAGATGAGACTTCTGGCTTCATAAGAGCTGCATACTTATCATGAAATGAAGCACTCACTGATCAAAGAGGAAAGTTCTCCTGAAATGGAAAGTCGGGACAAACTTCTTAGATGGTTTCCATCTTCTTCCCCAACGACCCTTTCCTCTCTCTTGTGCTTTGTCTTCTTTATTCAAGTACATTCCTACACAACAGTTATTCCTGCACATGTTTTTGTCCTTTAACCCTCAAAGGATAGGAAATTTCTCAAGCAAATATCTTTGTTTACAATTGCAAATATGATACAGTGTATTGTTAAGCAGAATTTTCAGAAAGATCTAATTCATGTTCTCCAACTTTTGTTCCTCATTAAAATTTTAACTGCTATATTGTGAATGGGCTTGTTATATGTGGTAAAGTTGACAGTTGGTTACATGCATCTAAATGTGACAACTATAATGAAATAAAGATGTAAGAGAATGAAGTTTCGCGAATACAAGATTGCTTTCATCATTTTAGAAAAAAAAAGAGGGGGGGGGGGGATGGAGAGAAAAACGGACCTTCAGAACAAGAATGGAATAAATTTGCCATTGCCGCTAAAATCCTCTGTTAATTTTGTAGAAAACTGAATTATGAAAAATAAGATATAAGAGAGACTCATTCTGTAAATTGTATAACAGAACAGCCATTTTTTTTTTTCTTTTGGCCATGCCTGATGTGGAAGTGTAACAAATTTCCCATGCTGGGCTGTAGCAAATTAGAGAGAGAGAGAAAGAGAGAGAGAAGAGAGAGAAAGAGCTGTTTTACATGTGGGTGCACCGAGTCAAAGGAGAAAAATTAAGCACTATAATCAACAAGATCTGTGCTAATTACAAAAATCTGCTTCTTATCATGTGCACTTTGTGGCCTTTTCAGGAAATCCTGGCACTTTAACTTCCAATATGGCAGCTTTTTACCACCCAGCGGTAACCTTTAAGTAAGGGATGGGAATAATATAAACCCATGGTATATAATCTTCATACGAAGGAAATAAAAAACTGAATGAACATTTTCTGTACCAATCGGGATGTATTGGCTGTCTAAAGATTGAACATTTACTATTTCGAAAATATAGATGGTTTCAATTCTCAGTTTATACTTAGGGCCTCCAAAATAGTAAACTACATGTATTCACTTTTTGTAGTCATAGTTGAACAGTTATCTTGAAGATTACAGGAAAATCAACGTATTCCCAGTGAAACTAGATGAAATGTTCTCCTAATTCTATGACTTGAAAATGTAAAAGTGGTACTCAGAGTAATTTGCCATTGCCTTCTGCGGTAAGGGCATTGTCTATACAGGGCTCATTGCCCAGACCTAATTCATGTCAATCGTCTTTTTGTTTAAAACCTCCGCCATTGTTACAGGATGTTCTGAGGCGCCCTCGTCCTACAACGCTCATCGGGGATTGCCGAGAGCAATCAGAGCCTACTGATACTGTTTGTACAAGACTTTTTAGTTAGTTTTTCACAGTGTAATATTATACTTCCTAATAGCTTCGCTATAAAGCTCTGTGGCGCATCGAATATAAAAATGGGAATTTTTACGAAACCAGCATTGTCAAAATTTCACAAATTCTTCTTAAATAAAGTTGTACAGAAAATTATCAGCCCGCAGTTATTCTATCCAAATGGACGAAAGTTGCGGAAAAAGCGCGGAAAAAAAAAAAGGAAGATTTTGTGAACAGCATTTCGCGGTGAGGAACTCTGGGATAATTATCTGATTCTCAATCTCATAGTGGTCACAAAAATATGGAGATCGGCTTGTTTTTTTAACATTGTCAGTCAGCAGTTGATGACAGAAAGTGATCATTCTGTGCACGATATGGCACTCATTGCGCAGTGGAACTCACGGCTAAATAAACAATGAGGATTATTTTTGACAAGCCTTACAAATTCCTGTTGCCATACACAAAGACTGTTGAGCAAGCAGTGTCAAAACGGCAGAAGACCACATTTCTTCTTATCAAAAGAACAACAAAACAAAACACCCAAAATTGATCAACTTATTACGATATGAAAAAGAATTACCTACATAATGAAGTTTTCGGATTTTATCAATGTTATACAGTTCAAGAAAAGAGCGCAAAAAGGATTCCCCCCCCCCCCCTCCTTCTTTACTGTGCTCGTTCAATGCCCATTGTGTCTGGCCAAGGGAAGAAATAGGGCTGGTCAAAACTAATCCCCTTTCAGAAAGCATGTTTCCAGTTTGGGTATTCTATAACAGACAGCAAAAAGGCAGGCAGGAACTATGTTCTTTATAATGTAATTGAAAAGATCCGAAATTATCAAAGTGTGTTCAGGGAACATGGCCAAGTCTCTAGTGAGGGACGAATTTGTTTTTTTTTTAACTTGTAAGTTATTATTGCTTTTTTGAGCACACGTATTCATAGTCTACCTAGTAATCTTTAACTGGATCAAAATAGATAGTACGAATTCTGATTTGAGAAATATTTGAATTCACAGAACACAAAAGTGGTCGCCCAAGTTGCTCTGGCAATTTTTTTTGAAATTGTTGCTCGTTTGTTTTGTTTGTTTGTTTTTATTCCCTTAATTTGTTTTCATTGCTTTCCTTCACGATCCTGTGGATAAGAAGATTTTGACATTCACTCATATGGTTTAGTCAAAGAGATAACATAATTAGAGTGGTAAACATTTTCCCGAAATTGCAAAACTTCCTTGGCCACACATTAAGTTTATTTATGCCTATCATGTCCTGTAATGAAAGAGACAGAAATGAAATAAATATAAGTATGACATGGACAAAAAAAAAAAAAAAAACCACAAACAAAGAAATAAACAAATAAACGGACAAAAACAAACAAACAAACAAAAATAATAATAATAATAATAATAAATAGTTCTGAGCTATTCTACAAACACAAAATTTAATTTTAACATGAGGAATATAAAACAGTTAACGTTGATGCAATTTGTATGAAAGGGAACTTGACACAGTAGTCACTTTCATTTATCGGAGATTTAAATAATTATGTAGCATTTATTTCATAAATATGAGCTAGCATTTGTTTCTAATATTGTTTCTCTCTCTCTCTCTCTCTCTCTTTCTTTCTCTCTCTCTCTCTTTTTTTAAGGAGCTGCATATGGTATATTCGCCTGAAAAGTATTGAAATTTATGTAGCACAAAAGAGTTTGAGAATATTATCATTACAGCTGTATCTAGCGACACTGTCTCTGTTTGAAAAGATAATGTTTTACAATATTCAACAGTTTTTTGTTGCTGTTGCTGTTGTTGTTTTATCTTTTTTGTCAGTCTTTCAAGTTGTGTATACATGCTCTTGCGCTGTCAGTTTTCCCCATTTGTCGGTCTTATGTTCCACTTCTTTCCTGAATTACATGTCATGAACGACACCCGAGTTTAAAACTGAGCATGGTTTTGAGTATTCCAACGATGTCATCTCCAAGTCAACCAACCCAGACTAACTATATGGCAGATAACACAAAAAAGCCCTTATAAATAGGACTGAAATTTTCTGTTATTTATTTTATTTATTTATTTATTTATTTTGTCAGTCCTTTCCCTAACTCATAAATGGCAGTATGAGAGCCACTTTTAGTATGCAGCTCTGCTTTATTTTGTTTTGTTTTCTTAATGTCTTTCTTTGATTTGTGTGTGTGTGTGTTTCTTTCTTTCTTTCTTTCTTTCTTTCTTTTTTGTTTTTTGCTTTATTATTACCATTCTTTTCTTTTTTTACTTCGATTATGTATTTTATTTTATTTTCATTTCATGTCCATATTTTGCCTACATCGTTTCTTCTCTTAATGCAACTCTTTGCCATTTCACTTTTATAGTTAGGGAATTTATTGAAATTATTCTCTTAATGTGCGCTTTATACAGCTGAAATGCAATTACGCTCGTATTTGGCGAACTCGGAACTTCATGATCCAGATCAAATTAACGGCGACATATGATACCCTGCAACACTGCTCCTTCAGAGAATTGATGATGTCACCCGTGACGTCGCCAAAGTTGACTGCCCTCGCTTCCTGGCTCGGTCCAAATAAATAGTAATAATAGTAATAATAAAGACATTGAAACGCAGCATTTGGTTATTTTGTTACTCACGCCCGTATTTTCCCTAGCGGAGCTGCACACATTGTTTGACACCAAATTCTGACCACGGATGGGACTCCTGTGGCTATGTTAGGGACCCCTTATGACTGTGTTCATGTAGCTTTGGATACCAGTCTCTCATTCACTAACATCGTTAACGCAAATCAAAACCAATTTATTATCAAACAGCAGCCAACTTTCACGACAAAGGAAACAAACATTAAAAAAAAAAAAGCGAAATGTGTAAGATAGCGGTTTAAGAGTCAGTTCTTTGAACCGAGTTCCTAAGTTCATTGCCCGGAAAATATCTCCTCTTTCTCCCCATGAAAGAAACCGTTTCGTCATCCACCAACCAATTAATGAACTCGAGCAAGCTCGGCAGAGTCCATTACAATTTTATTAGTCAAGTTACGCTACTAAAACATATCTCGCATAGTGAGTTTGAGATACAAAAAAAATGAGGGGGATAACCCTTTTTTTTTTCTTTTTTTAGTTATGGTTATATCCATTGAGAAATTCTTGGAAATAGAAGTTGTTTGTGTTTTTCCAACTTGTCCCTACATTTTATATTACCCCCGTGGGAAATCTTTATTAAACGAAACGAAATTCAGTAGGGGGCAGTTAAAGTTGTTACGGGAAAGTTGCATAAGGAGAAAAAATATTGAATGCGTAACGTGGAAATTGCTTCATTGTCAGTATCAAATACTCGAGATATTTGTTTCCCCTCAAAATCACCGCAAATTCTGTTATTGCTTTGTTTTCAAAAAGTACATTAGACAACAATAACTAGAGCTTAACAACAAAAACATGGGCCATCAGATAGTGTTGGTTATTCGGTTAGACCACATTCCCATCTCGGCTTTTTGAAGCGTTGTAATGTTAAGTTGTTTGCATTACCTTTGCATTCACTGCACTTCCTGCATCTCTCGAGGCTCATAAACCGAAGAGACAAAGTTGAATAAACTTTGACCTGGAATAGACAGAGAGAGAGAAAAATACCCGCCTCGTCCATTCTACCCAGTCTTTACTAGGTCACATCCGCCAATCGCTGAGGCGAGGGACGCTTGGGTGGTTTCTAAGGTAACGCATGAGCGCCCAACACTGACCTTATCGATTCTAAGGGTATTACAAAGTAATTCAAAACCGCTTTGTGCGGAATAGAACCGATGACCGGATCCGGATTCTTTTTTTTTTTTTTTTAATCAGAAAAAAAATAATAAAGGGGAGGGAGAGTAGGAAGAGGGAGAATCGGATCGCTTTGTGTGCACTAGATGATGCGCTTACGAAGCGATAGACCGCAACAACAATAGGCAAGACCTTGATGCTCCTGTAGATGCGGGGTCCGGTTCAATCCCAAAACCAGTTGGACTTCTGTCGAGCGAGCAGCCTCTGATCCCAGGTGACATCCCCGGGGAGAGGGGAATCCAAGTCGTGAGTCTCTTTATCCCTCTCTATCTCCCTATCCCCCTCCTACTTTTCGTCGTCCTCTCTTAGAGATCGACGGACTGTTAAAAGAAATAACCATTCTTTTATAATCGTTAATCAAATTTCCAGTTCCGAAAAGTCATTTAAATGTGTTTGTTTGTTTGGTTGTCCGCGCAATCGGACGACAGGATCAGATCGTGTGGAAGTCAGCAAGGTCGCCTCTGATATATGAGCCCCCTAGCACTAAATCCTGCTGACCAACTGCGTCCTTTAGAGCCAAATTAATTTGGGGTTTCAAATTATTGAGGAAAACATTGTGTTCAAACGTAAAAAAATAAGAGGATTTTTCAGTTATGTGGTTTCGAGTCCAGGTGGATTCGGCAGAAGGGATGACGAAGGGATATGAGCTAAGGGGATAAGAGGGATAGGGACAACAATAATTATTAACCCACTATAGCTCTCCGCTGCTTCTAAGTTTTGTTTTTACTTCAGCTATGATGCTGACTATAATCGTCAGTACACAAAAGTAAACTTTTTATTTTGACAGTCAATACATTTTCTCATAAATCTAATGGTTCAATGTCCTCTGCGGCATAAATAATTTATATCACGTTGCAAGCCTCCCCTAGACAAAACGGGTTTTGTCCATTTTCTCAAACTAGCTAAAAGTGACCTGACCGTGGGCTGAGTCGTTAAACAAAATCTACGATACCTTATTTCAGAAGACAGTTACACAGTTAACACTTTATTTATGTCTAACAATTTTCATCAGTCAATCATAATGTTGTTTTGAATTCAGCGCTGCGTCGTTGTCATTTAACCATATAGTTAGTGTCAGTATAAACCTCTGAAATATCAGGATTTCTGTAACTTTATTCAGTCACGATCAAGAAATCACAATACAGACTGAAAGCTCTATAGATCTAGTTTCTTAACACATCGCCAATTTCTCAGGAAAGTAATAGATGAAAAGTATAATGAAAGAGATCAGTTCCTTGACATTTTAGGGGTTAATTTAGTTTTAAAACTGTCCTGGGTCATAGAGAGTTAAGCGGGGAGATAGGAGACAAAGATGAATGTTGGATATTGATGCACAGATTGAAGAGCACAGAAACAGGAGGATTACCAGTCTGCGGTAGGTCAGGATGGAGAATTACCCTCCTAAAGCCAATGTTGTGGTTGCTTTCTTTCTGTAATCCTCCAAGCTTGTGATACCCACATCCACCATATCGACAATGAAAGGATCTTCAGAGGAATTAGTTCTAAAGCTGCACTTGTTGATTAAGCCCTGCAGCTCTTTGTTGTTTTGTCTCTCTGGCTCAAAGATCCAATTGTTTGTATACGGAATTAAAGAACAAACAGATGATACGTATGGGAAAGTAAGAATGCGTTGAAGTACGAATCTTGATGTCATAATACGTGCATAGGCATTAGAAATGTCATCTCTGTCTTTTTTACTTATTTTCTGTAGAAGGCTAGTAAAAATTGCCTCATTAATTGAAAATTTCATCAGCGATAGTTTTAATTTTCATCTGAACAATCTTTTGTTATGGTGAAAATCAGTTTTGTGCCATCCTGTATTTAACAGATATTGTAACAGAAGTTTTAATGTGAAGAACCAACGTTACATTTTGACAGTCAGCCAAATTACTTCGCTCTGCCAAATGCAAGAGATGTAATATAAACATTGTATGGAAAGAAAAATTCGCATTTTTCTCCTGTTGTATCAAACATGAACTAGAAAAAATTTTGGAAAATTCACCATATAATGGATTTTTTTTTTCATCTGATACTTTTTTCCCTCTCACTTGTTTGAAATAACAGGAGTTAAAGTGTTTTTTTTTTTTCCTTCTCTACAGTGCCTGTCTTGTACAATACCTCTTGTATTTTGACAGATGGAAATAATTTAATTGGCTGAAAAAAAATGTCTTATTGTCAGCTTGTTGTTGTAGTGCATTAGTCTTCCTTATCTGACTTTGCATAAATAAATGAGGATATTTTTGCGATCGGCAATTTACAAAGATCACACCAGTTCCCATCGGTTTTAGGAAAGTTTCCTTTCCATTTCAGTGCCATCTAAAAGCGTGATCAATTCATGTTCTTTGAAAGGGCTTCGAACAAAATTTATACACAGCATCCCCGATGCTTTCAGGCCGAAATCACTATTATTCACCACTCCTGGCAGGCCTTAGACATTGTTCAAGCTTACATGTGACATCATTTATCTCGTATAACTCAAGCAGAACTTCAAATCCAACAGGTGTTCAAAATACGGCAAAGGCCAGGGACATGCGGCGGGGGGGAGGGGGGGGGAGGCTGCTTTGATCGGACAAGAAGTCTGAAGAAAAGGGCTAATGGGGAAATATCCACCAGCTGGAGATTATGTTTTGTGTGAGTGTGTGTATATGTCTGTGTTTTATTCCCTCAATCTTTCTCTGTTTCAAGTGGGCTTTCATTTTTGCAGGTGCGTCTGAAACGTGCATTTCATGCAGCATAATAATCATACATTGATAGATATTCCCAGCATATCAAGAATTCACTTTCTTTTAAGAATTCATATGGCAGCTACAGGTGCCCTCGGACAGATCTTCTCCCCAACCCTTCATGCCCCCCTCCCTTCCCATCCTGACTCTCCCCCCCCCCCCCGCCCTTCCCTTCACCACCCCAGTGAAATTGACGGCTCCCTCCTCACGTCACTGTTCAGACGGCACAACGCCGACATCACGCACACCGTCCCCTATCACGACGGTGTTTCATCTTAAACGCAATTACGAGTCTGCGCCCGTTATTGGCAGCAATTAGTCTGTTATCACCGCCAGATTCCCTGCCATCGTATCACCCAGCCGTTTACAGAATCTACTCTGCGCAAGGGCTTTAACCGATTGAAAAGTGTAGAGCAAACACGCTCTGGCCCATAACTCCGTGCCGGGACCAAACGCCAAAGTTGTCCTATCCAGATACGTCAAAGCCCGCCGGGACTCACAAAACCGCCGTCCTATCTCCTTTTTTGTGTGTGACTTCGTCAAATTATTGCCCTGGCAGGGGAAGCGACGTCTCCCATAGACCTGTCGTCACTTCTACTGATGGAGCGTTCCTGAGCCGATACGATATCGCCGTTATGGTCAACGCCACGTCCGGTGTTTATACGCCGCTCCAGCGAGAGGGACTGCAGCGGGCGCCAGGGATCTCGCTATCTAAGAAGGCGACTGGCACCCGGGGTGAGGGGATCGGGTTCTTCAGATCTACGGAAATAAAAATGCTACAGAGTAGACACATTCTGAGACTGAACGGCGTTGATATTTATGAGTTCCTTTCCTTCCGGGCTTGGGGCTTTTATCTTTACAGGATGTACTTACAGAATTACAGGCTTCCTGTCAGACTCCATTTTGTTTGGTCGATGACTTGAAAACCCGAAAAGATTCATGACTGAAATGATGGCGTATGATACTATCTTAATGCGGTGCTCTGCTCAGCAGGATGGTGTTATGTGGTCAAAACTCTAGTCACAGAATGCTCATGCGATTTCACATCTTTGAACTAGTCTATATTACTATGTTCTTAATCATGCAAGAAGCCCATTTCACAACTCTGTACTCAGACCAGAGGCGTACCCTCATCATCATCAGGTGCAGTACTCTACCTCGTATCATGAGTTGTGAATCACGATTCTCCTAAATTCGAATTCTCTCGGGTATGCCTTTGGGTACACTAGATAATCTGGTCTTACTTAAGTAGTGAGTCTCCAGGACCTTCTCCTTCTCTGTCTTGATTGGTTTTAAGTTTCTACTTTCCGCACTTACTTTTGTGAATGACGGAGTCCACCACTATTTTGTGCTCTCCAGTCTGTTACCAGCTTTAATGGTGTGGTCATGCTCGATCTTCATCCCCCCTCCCTGACTTCAAGATCACAATTTCATTATCCAAATGTACATTTCTATCATAAGAGAAAAACTTTTTGTATATCCATTCTTTAAGATTTCTTTCAGATTTTTTTCACGTCCTTCTATCTCTCTGGACACCTCACCTCTACGACTTTCTCTCTGTCTTCTCTCTCTCTCTCTCTCTCCCTATTTCTCTGTCTCTAGCCCTCACTCTCTCCTCATAGTGCATATACACAAAGACATACTCTCTCCTTCTCTCTGGACCTCTCTCTCTCTTTCTTCCTTGATCTCTCTTGTTCTTACAGAAAAAAAACACTATTTTCTAGCCCTCTCAGTCTCTCACCCCTCCCCTTCCCACATACACAACTGCTTAAAAAAAAAAAAATCTGCATCTTTGTCACCTCTCCCGCTCCTTCCCATTCCCGTTCCTCCCCCTCCCCACCCCTCCCCCCTCCCTCCATCCGCCCTCCGGTCATCCACCACCACCAGACTTGAGACGCCAAAATTGCTCGTCTGTCCATAGAGCCAAGAAAACGCCCTATTTCCCTGCTCATCGTTGCGTCGTCATACAAGTTTTACGCTCTGAGACATCTGTCTTGTCAGAGCCGGCATTTCAAGCCCGGTGTAGTCATCAGTTGGTGGACAACGCGCCCTACGTCCCGTCCCTCATGGCCGGAGTCCATCAAAATCATATCTTAACTGTCGACAGGTCAAACAGGTATCTGTTGCCATGCGTGTTTGCCTACAGTTTAAACATAATCTAACGAGCCACTTAGTCACAGAATTGGCAAAGGCACGAATATGAAAAAAAAGATGCTAGAATTACAATTCTCTTGAAAATGGATGAACATGAAATCAGAAGATCTATATTTGTTGAAAAAAAAATGAGCGAAAAATACATTTCAAAAGGACAAGAAAGAGAAGACAACAAGAAAATACTGAATTTGGGCATATATGGAATCCAAGCTCGCGAGATGAAGAACATGAAAGAAAAAGTGAAGATAGTATGAAAGAATACAGAAGGAGAGACAGAAAGAAAGGAAGAAGGATAGGGAGAAAAAGAGAGAAGAAGGAAAGAAACAACAAACAAAGACGACAGAAAAGGAAGAGAGAAAGAAAACAGAAAAAAAGAAGAAAGGTAGAAGAAAAGAAAAAAAAAAGAGAGAAAATTGCTCCAATTATTTTACAATTACACATTTGATTTTTTTTTATTTGTTTGTTTAGTTTTGTTTAAATGTAATCGTCATAGAAAAACAATAAGGTGAATGCACAATCCCCCTTGTTCATTATTTGTCTACCGTCGCATTCTTTTTCTCTTTACTTCCTAGTTTCACATAATTTGTTGTCAAATATCAGAGCATTATTTCTCTCTTAGCAGTTAATGATAGTGTATTTAACGGTAATTTAATTTTTAAAAATGCACAATTTAAAGTGTACTAGTAGAGAGCCCACGGCCTTCGTGGAAGATTTTGTAAGTATTGTCTAAGTCGATACTGCCGTGCGACACAAAGCGCATCAAACGAGGGCACGGCGATATTGGTACATGTATTTTGGATGATTAAACTGAATGTCACTCATAGAACATGTGTTTTGGATGCTCTCCGAGCGTAAGCGGAGAACAATAACATAATGGGTCATTCTATCAAACGCAAATTCGGATCACACACCCTGGTTAATTTACTATTCAATTATTATCGCCTTTTTAGAATAACGCCAAACATAAAAGCTTTTTTTCGAGTTTATGTACGAATAAACACAGATCTTTATGCAACAATTTTGTGTGCCAAGTTTCAGATGGATACATTCAGTCTGCAGTTCTCCAGTCCATAAACCTTTTAAGAATTTTGTTATAGATTTTTATTATAGACTAGAAGAGAACCCACGGTCTTCGTGGGAAATCTGTTAAATATAAATATATTCGGATCAAGCACCCTCGCGAGTTTACTATTCAACTATTACTGCATTTGTAGAATAACGTCAAAGATAATAAGCTTTTTTTGGGGTTTATGTACATAGAAACACAGATCCATAATGCAACAGTGTGGTGTGCCAAATTTCATATGGATCCATTCAGCAGTTTTCGGTCCAGAAGCCTATCGTGGGTTTTGTTGCAGATTTATAGTATAGACTAGAAGAAAACCCACGGCCTCCGTGGAAGATTTTTTAAAATATATAGCCCTGCGACTTATAGTGTATGGCAAGCATGCACACCTCGATGTTGATATTTTGGTTGATTAAACTGAATGTTACTTAAAAAAAAGTGTTTAGAACGCGTCATACTATCTAACATACAATTCGGATCAAGCATCCTCGCGAGTTTATAATTCAATTATTACCGCATTTGTAGAATAGCGTCAAAGATAATAAGCTTTTTTCGGGTTTATGTACATAGAAACACAGATCATATGCAACAATGTTATGTGCCGAATTTCAGATGGATCCATTAAACAGCTTTCGAGTCCATAAGCCTGTTGTGGGTTTTCTTGCAATTTTATAATGTAGATGAGTGTGTGCAACGTAGTTTCATAAATGGGAACCAAAGAGACGATAATATTGCTATTGCGAAATGCACCAAATGATCTCAAAGCCAAACAAACTTTTCTCATCTGGATGAAAGAACAAAAAGAGCCGTCAGAGAGAGAGAGACAGAAAGAGCTCAAAACTGAAGTGGTTGACTGTTTTCTTTTGTCCCCATGCTTTTCCAAAACGGCTATTGTAAAGATCATTAAGAAAGACTACAATAACATTAGAGAAAAGAAGCGAAAGTGGTGGTCAAGGATCGGCAGATAGCATTTGATTAAGTCTGTCAACAGCAGCAGCTGACTGTCAGTTGAAACGTCCCCAGGTGACGCTTGGGTGGGAAACGAAGAAGTTTGGGAAATGGGATGGGGTGAGTGATCGGTTGGGGGGGGGGGGGGGGGCGGGTGACAGTCTAAAAAACACTGCTGTGCCACACACATGGCTGAAGAAGACTTCAATGAATATCTGACAGAAAAGAACATCACATAGAATAATGAACTAGGAAGAAAACTTCTTTTGCTTGAACAGTGAACCACTCATGGCAGTATCTTCAAACATCTATTGAATAATAAGAATAGTAATAATAATAATAATAATAATAATAATTATTATTATTATAATAACAATAATAATGTTAATAATAGTAATAATAACAAAAAGTGTTTAGCAGCTGGTAAAATATTGGACATAGATCTATAACTATTCATATCTTATAGATTGCTCTAGACCATGGGTGTCCAAACTTTTGGCAAAGAGGGCCAGATTTAGTAAAGTGAAAATATTTGGGGGAGGGGGGGGGGGGCGACCATTCAGCCTGACATTTTTTTAATCATTAACATTAAAATTACTGCACATGAATTATTTAATGAATTTTTAATATTTCTTAAATTATTTATTTATTTATTTATTTATTTATCTATTTATTTTTGGAAATGGCCTAATTTCATTTCCTAACAAAGAACACAAATAAATTGAAACAAGTTTTTACCCACATCACTCTGCCTTTCATAGTCTGAAGACTACATAATATGAAAAAAAAAAAAAGTCTGGCCGTTAAAAAAAAACAACCCTTTCTCGAAAATGAAACATATCCAGGTTCATTTGAAACATCACCGAGGCTGCGAGCCGGTGAATTTTGAATACGGCTGTATTGGCCCCCGGGCCGGATTTTGGACATGCCTGCTTTAGACATTAAAGACAAAGGGTCAAGAGACTTTTTGTTGTTGCTGGTGGTAACTGATAGGCCAGTGGATGATGATGGTTGTCGTTGTTGTGGTTGTTGCTGAAATGGTCCTGTGTAACATTCAAGTAAATATGTCCATGTTTTGCAGAATTTTAACGTTAGATTCTCAAGGCGAAGAAAAAAAAATAGAAGGCGATCTGTTCTTTATATTTGTTATTGGAAACATAAAACGTAAGGTGAAAATTACAGATCTTTATACTGGAAACACAAACTGTAGGGTGAAAATCATGGACTTTTATATTGGAAACATAAAACGTTGGGCGAAAATCATAGCCATCCACAACATCAAGCATTATGTGTCTGTTTCAAGACTCAGTTTTTTAAAAAATAAGTCTTTTTAATCATTACACTAAAACCTAACAACATTTATTTGGTGGCAGATGGGAAGGAGATTTAGAAACTTGAAGACACTAATGGTATCACTAAAATCTCCACCCTCGAAAATTTAGCTTCTAAAATACAGCATTCCTTACTAACTGCAAAACTCTGCTGTCAATATTTACATAATACAACAAGCATCTTTTTATTCTTGGTTTTTGTCTGTTTGTTTCTTCGTTTTCGTTGTTTTGTTTTTGTTTTTGATTTCATAAAAGATTTGCGTAAAACATTTGTAATATTTGGCTATGGTAAATTGATCTAAGATGCCAAGGGGAACTTAGGATAATGTGCGAAGGAATTTTACTATGACATTGCACAGGGCGCGAATTTTGTTGTCAGTACAAGTATTAATGGAATTCGCTACTTTGGAATGTCATGGCTAATCAGACTGGTGCTGCAATAGCAAACAGCCTGGGCTTCAGTTGCCGTTTCTGGGTTGACAAGAGAAGATAGCCGGTATAGCTGCCCGCTGAGTGGACAATAATGATCCAAACTGTTAATTGGATTAAGGCGCCGGTTGTCAAGGAACGTTCGAAGATAACTCCGGAATGTATCATATGACGTGTTATGCCCACGGCTTGCACTCTTTAAGATTATCTTTGAACAGCACACAACGGGTGTCCGTTCGAAAATGACGTGATTATGAAGGAACAACGTTACTCGTTATTGTGTGATGTCGTCGGCGTGGTCTGGCAGCACTTCGTTTGACCCAGACATGGGTACAAATTGTGGATATTAAGAGAGAAAGAGAGAGGAGAGAAGGGAGCGGGTAGATGGAAAAGAAAAAGAGAAAGAGGGAGATTCTGATGGAGGCGCCATGGGCATGACAAATAAAATAATGAATACTTGAATAAAGGGATGTATAAATAAACAAAAAAGGAAAAGAGAAAGAAAGACAGGGAACAAATGAAGAGGAAAGACAGAAAGAAAGAAACTAAGAAAGAAAAAGAAGGAAACATAAATAAATAATAAATAGATAAATAAATAAATAATGAATAAATAAATAATAAACAAATAAATAAATAAACAAATAAATAAATAAACAAATAAATAAATAAACAAATAAATAAACAACAATGAAAAGAAATGAGGAGGAGGAGGATCAAAACTAACTACATTAATATTCGTCCACCACTTGTATTACTGAGTCTTGCTCAGACCATTTCTTGGCATCAAAACTACAGGAAATCTCCTTTAAGCCGATGTATTATCAACTATTATCGAACACATTTCTATTCTCCTGGTAAATTATGCTATTCCCCAACGATATCCGCTGATTTTATTTTGTAATGTAAAACAAAGTAATCATTATGTGTCGGTCAAACAGCTAAAATTGGTGGGGTTTTTTTTTTTTTGCGAAGATCATAGATTGCTGAGATGTGGCTCTCACTTGTCGGGTGCTTTTCTCTTCCTGTTAAACTTTTTGATTATTTGTTTGTTGTTCTTCCTCTTCTTTAAAAAAATTTTTTTTTGTCTATTTGTGTGTATTCTAAGCAGTTCTTGTTCTAGTTTTTCAGGTCCTTGTCCTACATATGCACACGGAACAAAGCACATACTCGGTTCTTCATTACCGACTATCATTTCTTCTTTCTCTCTTTGATGATGTGCCCTGTTATTGCTGTTGATTTCCCACAAAATAATGTGCGTTTTCAGCTTCTGAAGATTGCTTTTGCATACATGTATAAAAGAGTCTGTGGTACATATTCGGAAAATATCTCGGTTTCATATATAATGAGTTTTCCTTTTTTTTTCTTTTTTTTTTTTCCTTAGTTTTCTTTCCTCCCCCCCCCCTCTCTCCCCCCCCACCCCCTCCCCCCTCTCTCTCTCTCTCTCTCTCTCTCTCTTC